>PVJH01014102.1:0-58069 GCA_004026705.1 Nesogale talazaci
ATCCCAACACAACCCCCACCCCCACCCCCCTCCGAGGGCACCTATTTAGCACATAGAAAGCACTAAAGCAATACTTGTTGAGTAAACTAAGTATTTTACTTATCACCGCTGTCTTTCTGATAGCCATTTGGTGCTTAGCACGCCTATTTTACTGATGCAGACCCTGTATCAATCCTGATGGGTCCTACAGTATCTTGAGCAGTATCTTCCTGATGATAGAGTTCACTAAATATTTGTTGAGTAAGGGCTGAGCCCCGGTGGCGTAGTGGTTGTGAGCGGGACTGCGGCCCACTGGGACGGAGGTTCAATTCCAGCAGTGGGGCTGGGCCTCCTACTCCCACCACCGAAGAGCAGTGATGCCCCCCCCTCAAAAAAAATTGTTGAGTAAAACACAGCACCCGAGCATGCAGCCTACTGAAGATGTTTTAAAAACGTGCTATTGATTGTGGAGTTGGTCTCCCCACTCACGGTGGGCCCATGCACAATGGAATGGATCACTGTCCCTTACTGTGTGATTCCCAAGCTTGATTTCAAACCTGACTACTGTAAGTTAAAGGTTTTCAAGGGACCATTTTTCAGAAATTTAGCATCAGGTCTTCTTAATAGTTGGTATCTATCTAAGTGAGGAATGTCCTTGTGGTGGTGTTGGTTAAGTTGGTGGTTCAAACGCATCAGTTGGAGATGGAGAAAGATAAGGCTATCTGCTCCCATAGAGATTTAGAACCTCAGAAACCTTCCCCAGGGTCAATCTGAGCCTGAAATGACTGGATGACCGTGGGTTTGTGGACTCCGTGAGGGACTCTGGAAGATCAAGGTCATATGATGATTAAGTGGGAGACTTCAGTTTAGTAAATAAAACAATGGCAATCGGTTACTAAAACCTTGATTTTCAGTTCTCATTCAAAAATGGCAAGCCTGTTTTTCCCCTATGAAAAAGTATTCTTAAAGCCAAGATTAAAATATAAACCTTTTCAACAACAGAAACAAAGGCTGTCCCCCTCCGTACCCTCATGTTTCATGTTTCCCAAGAAATGGCCTTTCTCTGGAGATATAATTTCCTCCTTTCACTATCTTTCTTTTAAATTGCTCAATCAATCAGGAAGGGGTATTGGTGCCCCACCTGTGGTGAGACATTTTAAAGAGACGAGACATTTGATTGCTATGTTTAGATTTATGGGTATTGAGATGACCCTGAAGATTAAATGAAGAAGCAACCGTGAAAAAGAAACGGAAACACAGGGAAAATTGATTTTTAAGTTGAAGACATATTGGTGTTGAGAGGTTTAAATGAGGAGATAGGTCAGAATGATAAGGTGCAGGTGGGTGGGGGTGGGGACACCCTGAGGGGAAGTCACATTGTTTAATTGTCACTTGTATAATCTCTGTTGACCTTCAGGAAGCTGGGAGAGTGATGATATCATGAGACTTGAGTTTTAAAATCACATTTAGTGAACACCTAATCAGAGCTACAGATGGGCTTTAGATTTGATCCTCCTGATGAAACTGAATTAAGACAGGGTAGAAGACAGATAATAAAGAGTGACTATGAGATGAAATTCCTCAGAGTTATTTTTCAAGATGTGAGAGGCAGCAGAAATATATTGCTGGCTAAAACAAAAGAAATTTAATCAGTGGAGATAAAAATATGATTTTTTTCCAAAGGGATGTCTTTGAAACTTCCCCCCAAATGTAGAAGTTTCTTTAAAGAAGATCTACTCCTGCATCTCTAAAACTGATTTCTTTCTGCTTCCTCCCAGGTCATGGGAATTTCATCTTTTCTTCTACTTTGTGTGCACTAACATTATTCCTTTTGCTCTCTTCTCCATTATTGTTCAGTGACTTTAAAAACACCTCCCAAGATCGGTTATTATACAACCAGTGGCAGTCAGCAATATTTTGAGTATTTTCTTTTTATTCACTATTTTTATATATTTGTTGGATTTATACTACGGGTCTAAACTTCAGTCATTTAAGGGACTTTCTATAGATACAAAGCACATGCAGGAAAAAATGAATATTATAAAATAAAATATATAACCAGGAACAGTTGAGGCATGAGGTAGTTTGGAGTACAGAAGAAGAGAGTGAGCTTCTTCTGGATTGACAGATGATGGGAATTATATATGTGAAGGGAATGTGATTGTGACCAATAATTGGGGAATAGGAGAGGAGCTGGAGAGGGAGTAGTGAAGGAAATAGACTGTAAAAATCCTGTAGCCACCTCTGTGCATTCAAATATAGGATGGCTGTTGAGGAGAAAACTGCTTTTATGAGATTAGAAATTCATTACTAAAGATCTGCATGGGTCAATGGAAATATAATCTGTGGAATAAGGTAATTTTTTAGTAAACTGGAATTATTTGTTCTGGGAACATGACTGTATTACTATCTAGTGAGGTTATAGCAGAAGGGAGTGGCTTTGACAAACAGAAATTTATTTTCTCAAATTCAGGAGACTAGACGTCCAAACTCAGGGCATTAGTTCTAGCAGGAGGTTCTCTCTCCCTCTTTGAAGCTAGGCTCTAAGCATGTCCTTGGTTCCTTTGCTATATTCATGTGGTTTACATCATCTGCTCCATCTCTACTTCTTTATGTCCAATTCAAAAAAGGCATTATAACCATCAGCAAGTTATTGTTCTTAGGTGCCATAAAATGCATTCTAATGTCTATTGACCTATGTACAACAGATTGAAACACCATCCTAAGGTCCCTCCTGGAAACATGTTAAGAGTATGTGAGACAAAATTTGACCACTCTTGCTTCAGAGGAGTATTTTCTGGCTGTACTTTTCCCCAGATGGGTTTTTTTGTTCTTCTGGCATCCCATGGTGCTTTCAGTAATCTTTTCCAACACCAGAATCCAAGTGTATATATTCTTCTGTGGTATTTCTTATCCATTGTCCGGTTTTTACATTCATATATGGTTTTGTTTCATTCTTAGAGGGGGGCATTTCATGTCACTGTACATGTTGTCACTGAGTTGGAACAGACTCCACAGCAACTGCGAATAGGTGGTGATTGGAAATGCCATAGCTTGGGGCTGGAGCACACTCTCAATAGTTATTGTGCTGCAGGTTTTCCCAGTGTGATCTCTTGTCTGCTTTCTTTACTCCAGCTCCTATGCGCATTGACCATGGATCCAAACACAATGACATCCTTGACCACTACACATTCTTCTCACTTTATCAGGATCTTGTCTATTGGTCTGGTTATGTGGATTTTGGCTTTCTTTTTCTTTTTTTTTTATCATTTTATTGGGGGCTCATACAACTCTTACCACAATTCATCCATCCATCCATTGTATGGTAAGTGCATTTGTACTTTTGTTGCTCTCATCATTCTCAAAACATCTGATTTCTACTTAAGCCCTTGGTATCAGCTCTTTAGATTTTTCCCCTCTGTCCATGCTCCTCCTCCCTCATGAACCCTTGATAATTTAGAAATTATTATTATTTTGTCGTATCTTACACTGTTCAGTGTCTCCCTTCATCCACTTTCCTGTTGTCCTTCCTCCAGGGAGAAGGTTATATGTAGATCCCTCTAATTGTTTCCTCCTTTCGACTCCCCCTTCCCTCTGCCCTCTGGTTAGCACTCTCACTTTGGTTTTCTTTATATTGAGCTACAATTCATATTGAAGAGTTTTGAGCCTGATCTTTATCAGGTCCCTTTGCTTTCATCAAGTGAGGTTATATCATCTACATAGTGCAGGTTGTTCATGAACCACCTCCTCATCCTGATACAACCTTTTTCTTCATTTAGCCCATCTTCTCAGATTATTTGTTGAGCATACAGATTAAATAAGTAGGGTGCAAAGATATTATCCTGATGTACACTTTTCTTTATTTTAAGTCCTGCAGTGTCCCCTGTCTTGTTCTATGTACAAGTTCTGCATGAGCACAACTAAGTGTTCTGGAATTCCCATGTTCAAAGTTTCACACATAGCTTGTTAGGATCCCTACAATCTAATGCTGGTATAAAATCAATGAAACACAGTAAACATGATTTCCATTGTTCTCTGCTTTTAGCTAAGATCTGTCTGATGTAAGCAATGATATCTCCCGTTCCCCCTCTTCTACTGAATCTAGCTTGCATTTCCGGCAATTCCCTGCCTGAGTGCTACTGTAATGGCTTTTAAATGCTCTTCAACAAAACTCTATTTACATGTGGTATTAATGGCATTGTTCAATAACTTGCATTGTGTTAGGCTATTTTTCACTTGACTGGGCACAAATATGGAGCTCTTCCAGTTGGTTGACCAGGAAATTGAGTTCCAAATTTCTAGGCATAGACTAGAGAGTGGTTCCAGCAGTGCATCTGTTTTTGGATGCATTAAAATTGGTATTATGTCAATTCCTAGAGTGCTATTTTTCACTAATGGTATCAATGTAGCTTGGCTTCCTTCAATACTGTTGGACTATAATCTACCTTTTGAAATGGTTGAATGTCAACTAATTATTTTGTATAGTGGCAGTGTTTCTTCCATTGTCTTTTGACGTGTTACATACATATTATATGATTCATATAATCTTTCAATATTATAACACAAGCCTTGGATTTTTTTATTAGCCTTTTCAGCTTGAGATATTTTGTGATTATTATTCCTTTTTGGTTTTATAATACCAAGTATTTGCACTTTTTATTATGATACTCATTTTGTCTTCTGGAACTGTCCTTACGCAAATACATTAAGTGCTTTAACTTCATCGTTTATCCCATTTGCTTCAGTTACATTCAAGAGCACATTTCAGTCTCTTCTGATATCAACTTTGGTGCCCCCTCCTTGTTGTTTTAATGACTTTTGCTTTCTTTATGGGTGATGTTCTTGATTCCATCCCATAGCCCATCTGATGTCATCAGTGTGCCTTGCATTAAAACTTGTTTTTGAGATGTTTTCTAAATTCATAAGGGGTGTGCTCAAGGTAAAAATATTACTACCATAGAGTCCAATTCATAGCAACCTTTCAAGACAAAGTATAGGTTCCCTGTGGTTTTCAAAGGCTGAATCTTTACATAATTACACAGCCTCCTTATGCTACTGGAAAAGAGTATTGAAATTTCCACAGACTGAAAAAAGAATAAACAAATCTACCTTGGAAGAAATATATCCAGAATATTCTTTCTAAACAAGGACAATAGAGACTTTATAACAAGCACAGAGAGGAGAACAGCACCTGGAAGAGGACATTGTACTTGGTAAAGTAGAAGAGCAGCTAAAAAGAGGAAGAGTCTTGGTGAGGTGGATCGAAACAATGGCTGCAGTTATGTGCTGGGACATGAGAGTTGAGAGGATGTCACAGGACCGGGTAATATTTTGGACTGTTACACAAAAGGTTGCTATGAGTCAAAACCAAATCAGCAGCACCTAACAACACAACAACACACTCAAGGTTCTATATTGATTTTTGTGGATTTCTTTTCTTTCTTTCCCTCCTTCCCTTACTTCTTTCCTTCCTTCCAAATTTCACCTGAATGTAAAATGAACAATTATTTTCTGTTCCATTGTTGGTCCCTGGTATTGTTTGTCTGATAATGTTGGGCCTATCCATGGTCTCTTTTACACAGATGTAGACATTTTTGATTCCTGTTTATTCCTAACAAGGTCCACTTGTATAGTTTTTGTTTATGGTGTTGACAAAGAAAACCTGCAGTGAAGAAATCATAGGTTTTGCATAATTAAGCCATGTTATCTCTGGGTTACTTTCTATAACCAATGCCATATTTTTCAGCTATTTATTTTTCCTCTTTGCTTCTAACTTTCACATTCTAATCTAATCACCAAATATCAGTGCATTTAGATGGAATGTCTGATTCATTTCAGACTTAAGAAGTAAGTAGAGTTCTTTAATTTCATCAGCACTGACTTTAGTGCTTGGGGGATAAACTATAATAATTGCATTAACTGGACTTATTTGTAAGATTGTAAATATTATCTGATCCTAGATAGATCTTAAAATGTTATTTTAATGAGGAATATGTCATTCTTCCTGAATGTTCTACTCTTGTCATAGTAAACCATATGATTGACTCAAAGTGGCCAATACCAGTCCATTCTAGATCACTAATGCCCTTGTGTCTGAATGGTTTCCTGTTGAGCTACTAACTGCAAGGTCGGCACTTCAAAACCACTAACAATAAAGAGTCAATGCCCTTGGAAAACCACAGGGCCAGTTTCCCCTTGTTACAATGAGTCACTCAATCACAGTGAGTTGGATTTGGGTGGTTGAAATGCCATAGGATATTTACCTTTACCCATTCCATTTCATTTTGATCACTTCTAATTTTCGTAGATTCATACTTTGTACATTCCACATGCTGATATTAATACTTGCAGCTCATTCTTATCATGGTGAGCCATGCTCCATTGCCACATAATGATCTCGACAGCCCAGCTACATCCACGTTGTTAAGGTGGACTCCACTTTGAGGAGGCAGCCCTTCCCTAATTGTCTTCTAAGTGACTTCTGTGCCCAGGGGCTCCTCTTCTGCCTTTCTACCAGACAGGGTTTTCATGCTGTTTGCAAGGTTTACACGGGCTACTCCCGAAGACATGGACAGCCTATTCTTTTCCCTCATCATTTCTTAGTCTGGAAACTCTGCTGAAAATGTCACAGCATCAGTGATCCCCCTAGTATTTGAAATACCAGCAGCATAGCTTCCATTATCACAGCACTAAGTACCCCACCACACTATGAGAAACTGACAGGTGACTGGTGGAGCCACAAGTATGGGAGCTAGGACTTAAACACTGTATATCGTGGAGGGGTGGTGGTGTACAATTCAATCCTTCACAGTGATGAAAGCATTGTTAAATCATTTTGTGCTGCGTGTTTGTATACATTTATTGTATGGATGGAAAAGAAGTTCATGGGTCTTATAATTGCATTTCTTGTTCTTGAAGACACACACACACAATTCACTAAGCATTTTGCTAAACATAAAACTCCATCATAGTGCTTAATTAGTATGATCGATTTTTTTCTGGGCGAAAATAGCAAACTTTTTTTCCTGAGAACATTCTTCTTACTAGATAAATGAGCTAAAGAGATTTATATCTGGTCTTCTGTATGGGGAATAGAAATTACATACAAAGAAATTCTATTAATGAGTGCAGATTGGAGTAAAACCATGGTAGCTGAATGGCTTAAATAGTAGATTGTTCTTTAGAATCTTTTTCCCCCCTGTGATATAGACTCTTGGACAATAAGGAAATAGCAAGAATGATATAAAATATCTTCTGTTATGTAGTAAGGGAGATGAGTAGGGACAAAGGATTTGCATTTAATAATATTATAAAAAGGATAATGAAGCTTATTCAAGCATTGGATTTTAAATCATATGAAACCGGAGTGGTAAAGAATAAGAGCATAAAATGAAATGTATTTAGAGGCTGCAGAATTGTTCAGTAAGTGAAGCATTGGATTGAGAAGGTATGGAAATTTGAAAATGCTTTTGCAAACTTGGGTTCTCATTTTAAAGTAGTATTATAAAAATAATAAGTGCCACCACCACCATCAGCACTTTTCCTAAACAGCTGTTGCTCGGTTACTCTGAAGACACTTCCTTGCTCTTCTGAGCAGTGATTGTGGGGTGGGCATCTGGTCTCCATGGACTTCGTTTTAAGAACTGCCATTCAGCCGAGTTCAGTTGTAGGAAGTGCTTGTAGGTGATTGAATGGTGAGGCTTTGGGAGAAGCAGGGCATTTCTTCACCTCTCTCTACCTTTGAGTTCCTGGGTGTCACAGAGAATTAGCACTCTTGTTCCTTGAAAGTTTGGAGGTTCAAGTCTAACCAGAGGCTATTTGGATTCAAGTTCTGGCTATGTACTTGTTCTTCTCTGTCTTACTGTCTTTTATTTTTGGGCAAAGTCCTCATAATTCAGGCTTTAGTTAAGTGATCTCTTAGGCTCCAGAAAACAACTCTTTCACTCTTTGCCCAGACAGTTCAGAGCAAGAGGCTGCCTCTGTTTCTAAGTTCTCAGTTACTTCACCATGCTCTTTCATCATCTGTGCAACAAATCCCTCTAGTAGTAAAATTTCTTTGTTATAAAGATTATTTCCTTATTTAAACTCTGATAGATATGCTAGTTTTACATGGTTCATTCAAGAAGTGAAATAATACAGCAGACTAGTTAGAGATAGTTGGAGAGAGACAGTTATGTATGTTCAAATAATTTTTGATACCTCATGCATCTAGGGTAAGCACATTTAACATTACAGGCTTTCACAGAAATATAGCAGGACTTATTCTTGTGATAAAAAGAAATCTCTTAAGTATTGCTTTCTGGATCGTCACCAACCACTTGATAGATTCCCAAGTTCTGGAATATAACCAATGCATATGAAAATGTGAAAGCATTATATATAAATGTTTCTCACTGCTAACTTTATGCTCATTCTCTTGATAGAAATACTGATGTGTTCAAGTTATTGCTATGTTTCCTTTATTGCATGATTGGTTTTGACAAAAAGCAGAAGATCTTGCCAAATAAAAATATTCATCTACCTTTGTGAAACAAGTATATTTCAAATCAATTTCAATGTATTCTCAAATAACTCTTTACTAACTCTATTAATATTTTAAGTCATGATTCTGCTGGGTAATCTATTTGGTTGATATTGACTTGTGGTTGTTAAACTGTTCTGATCCTGTGATACTTGATGGTTTCTTTTTTTTTGGCATCACTGCCCTCAGGTCATCATGGGAGCTACCCAGTGCTGCTCCTGAGAGCCACCGCTGGATTTGAACCGCCAAGCCTGCGGGTCGCAGTCCCGCACTCAACCACTTATGCCAACGGGGCTCAGCCTGTACTTGATGGTTTCTATCAGTTTTCCTCAAATATAGTGTAAGAAATGCTTGTGCTGGAATTACCTGCAGACTTTTGTTATAAATGCAAATGTTGAATCAAACCCTCTGAAAATCAAGCAAGAATGCTTGAATTTTAATAAGTCTTTCTTTCTTTCTGTCTTTCTTTTGATCTACTAGGGTACTAGTGAATGCAAACTTCTCATCTGTCTGCATCTTATCTTTGTAGTAATATCGATGACTTCCAGAAAATGTTTCTTGTCTTCTCTCAGTCTTTATTCCCCACAAGGCTGAGCAGAGAACTAAGCAATTAGTAAATGAGCCATAAGTATTTGTAGAATTGATTTAAATTTCTTTATCAACCCAAATATTAAAAATAATTGCTTTAGCATTATCCTAATGATAATTATTATTATTGTTTTTTTTAAAAAGGGGAGCACTAAAATAATTGGCAAAATCAAACTAATGTTATATTAAGAGCGTAAAATGATCATTAATAGAAAACCTGAAAGCATCAATGAAACATTTAAGGATAATGATAATGGACATTATGAAATAAGAGTTTAAAAGGAGCAAACCAAGCCAGAAAAACTTGATTGCTTTTTTTGATAGAACTACAAGATCAGTATATCAAAGTAATGTGATATTGTAGATGCAATCTGTCTCAATTTTGGTAAAGTGTTTGATAGTGTCACATGAAATTTTCCATCTTGAATTAATTGAGATTGGCTTTGTTCTGATCCTCTCCTCATTGTCTGTTGGATGCTATAAAGGCCACTAACTTTAAGTAGTGATTCATATGTTTATGAGATATTTCAAAAATGAGGACTGTGTTTGCCTTTATTTACTCTCTTAGTGCGTGACTAGGAGTTGGTATTTAAAATAATTTGATGACATTTTGTATGTGTATTGCATTACAACTTGTTGAACTCTCCAGGGAAAGAGAAGTTATACCAGTTTGTGTTTAAATATCACAAATACACTTTATATCATTGGAACGTTAAGGTTTCAAATATTTCCCACTAACTGGTAGCATTATATTCACAAGAAGTCTTGTCTAGATACATAGGTTTGCTTGGCTTAAGAAATAAAAATCTGAGTTACACTCAATATACAAGGAGCTTCAAAAAGCTGTGGGCAAAAGAAATGGAAAGAGTGATCTTTTATATGAATTTTTTTTGGGGGGGCATCACTGCCCTGGTGGGAGTAGGAAGCCCAGCCTTGCTCCTGGAGAGCTGCTGCCAGATTTGAACCACCAACCCTGTGAGCTGCAGTCCCTCACACAACCACTATGCCACTGGGACTCAGCCTTTACATGAATTTTTTTTGATACTCCCTCATACATAAGATTTATTCTCAAGCACAAATTCCAAGAAGGTTCTAAAGAAAAGTTGTTATGAAAAAGATACTGATTAGAGTCAGTTGTATCAGATTTACTATGCTTTCACTGGCTAATAAAAATCCCTCATCTAAAGTGAGATTACTCAAGCAAGTATGACTGGTTGTCAATTAGAAATACCAGGGAACAGAAGGAACCCTTGGAAAGGGTGGGATTGTAGTGGTTTATGCATTGGGTCACTCAGCAGTTCAAATCCACCCGCTGATCTTAAGAGAAAGATGAAGTTGTCTCCTTGGTAAAGATGTGCAGCCTCAGACATGCACAGAGGCAGTTCTACCATGTCTAGTAGGACCACAATGAATCCGAAGGAACTCCATCTCAGTGAACTTTGGTTGGAGACATTTTTAAAGACAGGATCCTAGGTATAACATTTTTAAAAAACTGTATTTCTGAAAAATATTTAGGATTTTACAAGTGCTAAAGGATCTGATTTTTAGGTTAGGGAAAAAGAGGAAAATCAAGAAAAAAGGTGTAGTTAGTTTGTTGAGAATGATAATGGTATGCCAAGGGCATGACAGATTGAGATAATTATTTATTAATATAAAAGTGTATGAACACCACCAAATTTGTTGCTGTGCTACATATATTAAGGAAAGAATTTAAGAAAATGATAATTTAGAGAGTGATAGCAAGGTGAGCTATTTAAATGATAAAATTATTTTCTCAAAAACTGTTGTATAGTCTAGCTTTTTGTATATTTAACTTTACATTAAAAACTCAGCATAGACTTAGAAGAAACAACATCTTAGTTCTCATTTACTCTGATTGAGTTCTCTTTTAATATGTAGATTAATTAAAATTAACTTTTTTTAGAGCTAAGTGTCAAACTGTGTGCTAAGCCCTTAAAATTGTTTTAGTTCATTGAATCTCCCCAGCAACTTAGAAATAACTATTTTCATCACCCTCAATTTATAGAAGAAGCATAAAAGACTTTAGTGAGGTTACACAGCTAGTTAGTGGGGTTTGGGTAAGCCAGTTGATAAAGCTAGTGCCCCTATTACCTCTCACAAAGGCAGTAGTTAAAAGATAACCTTTGTTTTAATAAGCCAACGTTCATGATACATTTTCAATCAATTCATTTACATTTGATTCATGCACACATTTAGGTAGAGGTCAGTTTGGTAAAGTGAGATATATCTCTGGTGTTTAGATTTCTTCATACATTGGAGACATGAATAAGCATCACTTCCTATTATACTGTGTGTTGGTAAAGTTGTGAGCAACTCGAACCCAAAGAATACTTCATGTGCTTTCCCTAAAGCCTATAGATGTTTTCCCAGCATACAAAAATGTACGCTTTCCTTCAGACGAAATTCTAGGGTTCGACTCTTGTGGTAGTTACATAATCTATTGTCAATTTGAGATTTACTGGGGAAGGGGTGGAGTTTAACCTGTCAAACAGGCCACAGCTTGATGATCTCATTGAGAGCACTAAGAAGATAAATAGCTCATTGAAGGTAGGACACACTCCCTGGGAAACAGTGCAGCTGACAAGACACATGGAGATATGCTATTGCCTTGGAGGAGTCTTGCCAGCACTGAGATGCTTCCACTGCCACTGGATCCACAAGGCTTTTCACTCACTGGCCTGTAATCTTCCTCCACTTGGCATCATTGCATGTGTTGCGTGAGTCTGAAGAGGAATTTATAGATTCATATCGAACATATGGGCTAAAATCAGATTTATGGACTTGATCTGGACTGATCAAGGTGGTTTTCAGACTATTCATTGCTCTTGCATTTAGACCTCTTTCTTATACACATCTGAATGTCTATATATTTGTTTCTTTAATCTACTGAGACTAAAAATCTAATGAAAAAAATTAGGAAGGAGACAATTGTATCATAAAGATGTGATTTGATTTCTTAGCAAATAAGTTAATGGTCTTGATTCCAACTTTTACATGTTCATAAAGAGTAAAAATCAGTTATAAGATCAGAATATGATGCCCCCCAAAAAGCAAGATCAGAGTGTGATCTCTAACTGTCAAATTTCAAATATGAATTCAGAAACTCCTGCTCTGACTAAGACTAGAATCATAAGGAGCAAATTGACCATCCACTCAGTAACAAACAAACAAAAATGGACAAAAGCAACAAAACCATATTAAACACTGAAAATAGACAACGATGGACAATGAGCTTAGACAGAAAGAAAAAGCAAAACAAGAGGGCCCCTACAATTATTCCCACAAGTAATAGGGTCCTTCACAACAGGGCGATATCCCTGAATGGAGAAGACAAATGAAGAAACTCATGGACTTCAAAGAAACTTCACTTTACCTGGTAGAATATTAGAGAGGAGAGAGTTGTGCGCGTGCACACACACACACACACAGCTATGTTTATCTACCGAGGGCCTAGTTACCCTTTGAAGCTTCAACTGAGGATTACTTCTAAGTACAGTATTGTGTAAAAAATACCAAGGATCGGAAAAGAACCATCTGGAGGGATTTAATGAATAGCAGTATGAGCCTATATAGGACTGCATCATACTCCTGTTCCCACTAGTCAACGTCGAAAGTCTCATCATCCCTGGAGCATCAGGTCGTGTACTTAGAAGAGCTTTACTTTAAAACTGCTTAGAATTGTCAACACTTGAATAAACATTGCCCTGGTCCTGCCTAGCAAAGCTTAAAAGTAGAATGTGAAAGGATCAAATTGTTTCTAAGAAACTTCACACCCCAGAACAAAGCCAAGAAGAGAACATACACACAAGAAATCTAGCACTAAACTAAGTAAAATCTACAATGTCTTACTTATAGTAAAAACTTTATGAGTCTAAACTTGGTCACATACAATTTCTCAGTTTCTTCATTCTAAAAATAAGAACCATAAGATACTTTTTGTAGACTTGTGAGGAGAAAAAAAATTCACATGTACCATATTTATAGTATAATACATGACACATAGTAAGGGCTTAATAGACAATGCTTTTATATCATTATTATAACTATTATTTGTGAAGAATCTATTTCTCACATAGATCTTGAGAACATCATAGACTGTAAGGATCTTTTCACCCTTAAGATCTATATGTCAGTGAAATACAGAATAGTGTTTTCCATTGTTTAAAAGTAAATATTTTGTGAGTCTTTTATTTTCTAAATAAAGACACTGGCTTTGAGGTAAAATCCCCCCCCCCCCAATTCTCATATTTAAGACAGTAAGATATTTGAGAAATATTTACTGTTATGAGGATTTGAGTATTCTTAGATAAAAATGCATGTGAAAGTTGGACATTGAATAAGGAAGGCCATAGAAGAATGGATGCACTTGAATTGTGGTGCTGGAGAAGAATATTGACAATACCATGGACTGCTAGAGGGACAATTGATCTGTGTTGGAAGAATAAGGTCAAAGTACTCCTTAGTGGTGAGGATGGCAAGATGTCATCTTACATACGTAGGACATATTGTCAGGACAGTTGAGTCCCTGGAGAAGGACATCATGCTTGGAGAAGGACAGGAGTAGGGCAACCAAGAAGAGGAAGGCCTCAATGAGATGGATCCATCAATCAGATGGACTGTCACAGCAACTGCAACAGTGGTTTTGGTCCTGGGAACGATTGTGAGGATGGCACGGAGTCTTGCATGATTTCAGTCTGTTGTGCACTGCGTCGCTAAGGGCCAGAGCCAACTCGAGGGCATGTAGCAACAGGAGCAACACACCAAAATCAGAATTCTGCCAGCTTCAGATTTTTTCATGGTATGGAAATCAACAAAACAATAAGTAGCAAGAGAAAAGAAACCATTATAAAAATGTTATCTGAGAATTTTTCTTGGCAAAATAAGGGAGATCTAGGTTGACTTAAAAGTCCAGAATCTTTTCTTGATTGCAGCCGTATGCCATCAATGTAGTCGTTTCTGCCATAGCCATCTTCTATGACCTCTGATAGCTGTTATTTGTCCTGCGTTGTCCTTTGGTCTTATGTCTGTTTTTGCCTTCACCCTTCCACCCAAAGTCACACATCTTGATGTAGTCTCATCAAGACCATGGGGTTCAAAAACATAAGGGTAGAATGGCACTACCTCAGCCAACAATCCCATCTCTAGTTACGAACATATCGACTATCTGAAGTTTTATAAGAGCTTTGGTGGCACAGACGGGTGTGTTGGGCTTCTAGCACTTCAATCCCACCAGTTGCTCCATGAAGTCAAATGAGGCTATCTGCTACCATAAAGCTTGATATTCTTGGAAATGAAATGGGATTATTTTACTCTGCCCCACAGTGTTCCTCTTAATAAGAATTGCCTCCATAGCAGTGGGTTTGGTTTGGGTTTTGACTCTATTAATTGTTTCTTAGTACATGTTAGTGAAACAATAAAATGCACTTTATATTTAATCTTGTGTTTTAGAGCCCCCATGATGTATGATTCCAGTGCTTGACTGCTAATTGGAAGGTCCGCAGTTTGAATCCACCACGGGAGAGAATGTGTCAGTCTGTTCTATAAAGATTGTTGTTGGTGTCCTCAGGTTCCATCGGTTTCTCTTTATGCTAAGAATAGAACAAAATATTGCCTCTTCCTGTGCCATTTTCCCAGTGATTACTTTATTTGAGTCCATTGTTGCAGGTTATCATTGAAGGTTTTCCACTGAATTGCTGACTCTACTTTATCAAACCCGATGGCCTTCTCCAGGGACTGGGTCCTCCTGAAAATATGTTCAAAGCATGTAAAATGATGTCTCTCAAGGTTTTCTTCTATGGAGTAGTTTGGCTGTACTTCTTCCATGGCAGATTTGTGTGTTCTTGTGGTGAATCATGATATATTCAATATTCCTCACCAGTATTGCAAATGAAAGGCATCCATGTTTTCTTTATATCACCCTTATACACTGTCTAGCCTACACATGTAGATGAGGAGATTAAAAAGACCTTGGTTTGAGGAAAGCTCATCTTGAGCCCTCAGTTACATCCTTGTTTTTGTAACACTTTTGAAACAGATTAACCCAATGAAGTATATCATTTGCTTTCTTGAGAGCTGCTTCCAGGATTATTGATTATGGATCCAAATTATATATTTCACAAGTTTAACCTTTTCCCCATTTACCATGATTGTTTTGTTGGGTTAGGTTCTGCTGATTTGATTCTAGTGCAGAGTGACCCCATTTATGACAGAAGGCAACACTGCTTCCTTCATAACATCCTCCACATTGCTGTGAAGTTTGATGTCATCATGATACTGATGTATTAGTCCAGTTGTGAGGATTTATTGTTTTCCCTATATTGAGGTGCAATCCATAGTAAAGGGTGCAGCCTCGATCTTCCTCAATAAGTACTTCAAGTTATCTTTGCTTTCAGGTAGCAAGTTTGTAGGTTGTTAAAGCATTTTCCTCCAATTTTGATATCATGCACTTCTTCGTATAGCCCAGCTTCTTCTATTACTTGTTCTCTATACAGACTGTATGCATTTGTTTATTTCAAATGACTGCCCCTTTTTCTCCCATGTACAGGTTCCATATGAGCACAATTAAGTGTTCTGGAATTCCCATTCTTCTCAATGCTATCTATAATTTATTATGATCCATAAAAATTACAGCTTTGGAAACCCAATAAGGCAGTGCTAGTGTGTCCAACAGGGTGACTATGAGTCAGAATTGATTTTACTCTCAAAGCCTTTAGTTTTGTTTTTGGACAGAGCCTAGTATATTGAAGTAAACTGAGCAATGCAATTTTAATTTAGAATGATTCATTTCTCTTTTCTTTGGTTTCAGTATCATGTTCTGTTATGTCTGGCCAAAAAATCAGATCCATCATTATTATTATGTTAGGTATAAGGGTCCTTCCCTGCCATTTCTTTCCGTGACCTCTCTCTCTCTCTCTGGTTACTGGATTCTCTGTTTTATTTTATTTGTTTTTTAGAGGCTGGCACACTGCACCTCCAAAGGTTGTTAGCATTTGTCAGCGCTTGGAATGACAGTTCTATTCACTATAGGAGACAAGTCATTTTCTTCCTGAAGAAAGGGGAAGCTAATCTCCTCCCACAGTAACATGTTTTGAGAAACATAATGCAGTGGGGAAATGTACCAATTATTTCGCTGCAAATTGTCTCCCTACCTCTAGATAGACAATCATATCAACATTTTCGGACTTTTTTTTTTTATTGCAGTTTCATAACACAACTTGCCACCCACAAAGTTAAACTTGATGTTAAGGAAAATGAGTGAATGTTCCACGAACTATATGAGTGATAATGTATCACTGTGTGGTTCTGGGCAGCGATCATTTGAGATTTCATTCCTGTTGATAGCTTCCATCCAAGCCCTTTAGCAAGAACATTTGTTTTCTATCACACAGGGGCTAGAGTGGGAAAAATGGCTGGGCAGCTGCTTACTTATTCTTCATGGATTCAGCAGAGGAAATTAGAGTGTTTCTTTTGTATATACACTTCCCTCTGACCTCTTTAATGATCACTGAGGGCAGTGAGAAGGGAATGACTTCTTTTTTTGTGACCAAGTCTCCATGCAAACCTGTTTGTGTCTAGACTTTCTCGATAGTCAGGGCAGACTCTGACCTCAGTGCAGTATCTGACTGCCATATTCCACTGGGTGGACCTTGAGTAAATTGCTCAGCTTCTCCTAGGCTATAATCTGTAAAATGGGGATGACAAAAGTACCTTTTTTATGAAGTAGATTTAACATCCCTAAATAGAGATTTGAGGAGGACTGCACTGATCACGACCTTAGTTAGTTATTAAAGTTAAATGAATCTACAATGATCATGGCTACTGTCAGTATAAAATTAGCCCTGCACAATAGATTTTTACTTTTTGCACAATAGATTATACTCACACTGCAAATACAATTGGAGTTTATGAAAGGACCTAGAATTGTCCCTCATCCATAATAAGTTTCTGATCCATATTATCCCCCTTCTGTATCTGAGGTAGATGAATTTAAATTAATGAAAAGTTCAGTGATTAAGAAATAGCTTCCAATTGTCTTGAAAATCAGACTAATAATCCAATTTTATGATTGTTTTCCCTAAGGAACACACTTTGATGATTAGAAATCATCTTAAGATAGTTTAGAAATTGAGGGGTCTTTTGTGGATTGGAGAGCTCTAGTGGTAAAGTGGTTAATCACTTACCTGCTGATCCAAAGGTTGGCAGTTTGAACTTAACTGCTAGCTACTCTGTTGGAAAAAAGACTTGGCAGTTGACTTTGTTAAAGATGATAGCTTTGGAATTCTTTTCTAAATATTAATTTTATTACTATTTTAAATACTTTTACTGGGGGCTCTTACATCTCTTGTCACAATTCATACATTCCTCTAATGTGTCAAGCACATTTGCACATATGCCTGCCATCATCATTTTCAAAGCCTTCTCCCTTCTGACTTGAGTCCCTGATATCAGCTCCCCATTTATCCCCCCTCCCTTGCCTCACAAACCCTTGATAAGTTTTAGGTTATTTTTTTCCATATCTTCCATCATCCTCCATCACCCCACACCCACTTTTTCATTATTTGTCCCCCAGCGTGGGGATTCTAGTTGATCCTTGTGGTCAATTCCCCTCTTCTCCCCACCCCCCACTCTCCCCTAATCCTCCTGACATTCCTCCTCACCTTGTTGGCCCTGAGGGGGTTATCTACCCTGGATTCCCAAAGTTTGGGGCTCTTATCTGTAGCAGTGTGCATGCTCTGGTCAAATTTGCTTTGTAAGGTGGAATTGAGGTGAAGATAGTGGGTGGAAGGAAGCATGAAAGAACTTGAGGACAGCTGTGTTTCATTGGCGCTATACTACACCCTGACTGGTTCATCTCTTCTCCATGACCCCTCTGTGAGGGGATGTTCATTTGTCTACAGATCAGCATTGGGTCTCTGCTCCATGGCTCCCCTCTCCCTGTTCACCTTGGATATGGTTTTATTCTGGGTCTTAGATGCCTGATACCTGATCCCATCAATACTTCATGATTACACAGGTTGGTGAGTTTCTTCCATGTGGGTTTTATTGCTTCTCAGCTAATGGCCCCATGTTTATCTTCAAGACTTTAAAACCCCAGATGTTATATCTTTTCATAGCTGGGCACCCTCAGCTTTCTTCACTACATTTGTTTATGCACCCATTTTGTCTTCAGAGATCCTGTCCAGAAGGTGAGCATCACTGAATGCGGGACTATTAGAATAAAGTGTTCTTGTGTTAAGGGAGTACTTGAATACTCAATGTACTTGAAAGGCCCAATGTCCATCTGCAACCTTACTTTTTCACATAGAGATAAGAGTACATAATTCTATTTTGCTATCATTATACATATTTACATAAATACATGCCTGTATTTAGACCTCTATAGCTGTCCTTTGCCTCTTGGTTCTTTCCTCTACTTCCTTTTTCCTTACATCTTGTTCCACCATCATGTTTGGCCTTCATTTGGGTTTAGCAATTCCTCGCTGCTACAATGCCATTGACTGAGCCCCACTAGGCATCCTATGACCTTCCTTCCATTGATTGTAGTTCACTTGTTGTTCCTTTGTCCCTAGGTTTGTTCCCTCCCATCCCAAACCCTTTCTTTCTCTACCTCCTACAGCTTGGGGAGAGAGATTCATCTGATTAGAGCACATGGGAGAAACACTAAGGGATGGACAGGGAGGAAAGGACATCCTGGGCCACTGAGCCCCAAGCATGAGGTTCCTGCTTAGAGTAGACAATGCATGGAGAGGACTATTGGTCTGACCCCCCCCCCCCCAACACCCAGGACATGGCATCCCTCACTGAACCATGATGCTGTGGGACCAGCACTGGAGACACAGTGCAGGAATAGTGCACGGTCTGAGGTGAGGCACTGAGGGCATGCAGCAGAGCAGCAGGGGGAACAGAGTGATGAAATCCCTGGGGAATACCAAACATTAGACTTAGGAGACAGAGTGTGGTACCCCATCAGACTTGACTGAACAATGCTCCTGAAGGCCTTCAAGTATACCTTGAACTATTTACAGGTTTCTTTTTGTTATTTTTATTTTGTTCTTGCCTTTTGCCTTTGTTTTTGTTTTGTTGCTTTCGTCTTCCTTTGTTGTTTATTTGATTTAGCTTGGTTGTTGCACTTATTAAATTCATTTTCATGTCTATCTAGATTAGATAGGCAGAATAAATAATTCAGAAATGAAAAGAAGAGGACCAATGGTTCCTGGGAATACAGGAGAAGGGGAGGTGGGAGATAGCTTTGGAATTCTAATGGGACAATTCTACTGTGTGCTAGAGTGTGGCTGCGATTCAGCATGGACCTGATAGCTTTTTGTGTGCCTTATTTCCTTCAACCGATGTGATTCAGAATGGAGGAAACTAAGATCCAGAGGGTTTCATTGATATTTCCTGCCAAGATTGCATAATGAATTGCTCAGGTTGGAGTATGGACTCAGATTTCGCCGAACCCACTGAGCATCTTTTCTATGCTACCTGCTGCATGCACCTCATTGGCTATTTTGTCATTTTAGTCTCATTTCATCTGGACAATGTTTATATCATGATCCTTCTTAATGTAAAAGAAAGTTACCCATCCTACATGCTATATTGTTTGCAATGCCAGTTTGCTTTAGAATTTTATATTCAGCAAAATCCCTCCCTGTTACTGGTTTAAAAGTTACAAATTTGGAATCAGTGTTATCCAACTACAAATTAATGTTAATGGTACCTGTCATTTCGTCGCACTGCATATGGTTTTTCAGGATGGATTTCATTTGCATGCCTGTACATTTTCGATTTTGAAATGATAAAATATAAGCTTTTTAGAGCTAATAACTCAGGGAGAAATCCAACAAGGTTTTAATTTGACAATGTTAGCTACGTGCATGCTAGACTCACAGCTTGTACTCCCCCCTCACCATGCAGTTCTCTTTAAATACTGTATATGCACGACTAAAATGCTAGCTAGTCTACAATTATATTAATGTAGCTCCTTAATTGCACATAATGGGATTTTTTAGGCTACTGCAACCTATCACATTTATCATATCCATAATAGAATTTCTCAGTTTTTATCTGTTTATTTTATTTACTCGTCATTTAATTTAGAGGAACCCTAAAATATAATTTAATTCCTCAGGAATTAAATAATTTGAAACGAAGGAGGAGAATATGTAAAGCAGGTTAAGAACTGAATCCACTTAAGAGATAGTTATCAAAAACCACAGATCTTCTTATTGATGAGACATTTTGTGCCCCAGGCTGTGAACGTTATCAAGTGAGTCACACTAGTTCTCTTTGCTTATAAGGTTCTTAGCTGTCCTTTGGGGAGGGATATGAATGCTCATAGCCCCTTTGATGTCTAATGCAGGTATCTCTTGATATATAGAGTAGATATATTCCTCTCATAAAGTTAGTTGCCTTTAAGACACATTTCTTTACATCAGTATCATTTGCACTGATATTTTAGACCATAGAGGCTCAAGCCTATGTATTTTTTGGAATCAAGTTAACTTATTAAATAAACCCTCCAAACCAAACCCATTGCCATCAAGTCAAGTCCAATTCATGATGATCTTTCACCTCAAAGGGATCCTGTCTCTTAGGGTGTCCAAGGCTATGATTTGTTCGAAGCCCGCCCCATCTTTCTGACACAGAGCAGCTGGTGGGTTCAAGCTGCAGATCGTTCGGTTTCACTGAGCACTTAACCACCGTGTCTGGGATCCTAGCATGAGGCATTGTGATAATTGCATCAACTCGCTTGTGTCATACTTATCAGTGGTTTACCGGTCATCATGTAGTCATTCCTCATGATGAGATATGTTGCAATATTATCTGCTATGTGCAGCCAATCAACTGAAAAAGAATTGTGTCCAGGGAGTGGCCCGCATCTTTTGCATGCCATGACAGTGCTCACTTGCTGTGTGCTGGACTTGGATCTGGTTTGTCATCCGTCACGTGCGTCTTTGGACTTGAGGCAGTGTCCCATCATATTGCCTGCTGATCCTGGGAGGAATTAGCCTCTGCAGTTTGTGAATCAACTTTCTGCCATCTAGCTGGACAATCTTGAATTCATTTGACTTCAAAGCCTGCTGGTTATGGTTTCTTTAGTCCCTGAAGCAATGTGAGCCAGGAGAAGCCTCCAACTTGTCCTCTGATCCACAGAACTTGGCATTTGCCAGTTCCTACAACCAAACCCCAAACTTACTGCTATTGGGAGCCCTGGTGGCATAACGGCTATGTATTTGATGGAGATCCACAAGGTTGTTGGTTCCAAACCACCATAAGACCCATGGGAGAATGGTGGGACTTTCTACTCCCAGAAACAGTTGCAGTCTCAGAAAGCCACAGGGAATCACTGTGAGTCAACATGGACTCAACAGTAGTGAGTTTGCTTTGGGCCAGTTGCGGCTAGAACTGCTCCAGTGATTTCCCAAACTGTGACTCTATGTGTTGTGGCATGGTGGTTACTCATCGGGCGGCTAATCTTAAGGTCAGCTAGAGACCACGAGCTGCTCTATAGGAAAAAGATGAGGCTTTTTACTCCCATGAAGTTTCAGAAAACCTCACGGACAGTTTTACTGGGTCCTGCAGGGTCTCTGAGGTATAATTAATCAATAGCAGTCGGTTTGGTTTCTTGAGTTTCTGCAATGGTATGAGTCATTTCCTTGAATTAAATCTTTTTCTGTGTCTCTCTTTCTCTACACACACACACACACACACACACACACACACACACACACTTCGCTGATTTCTCTAGAGAACTCCATTTTCATAAATTAGGTATAGAGACTGGTTGATAAGAAAAGGTTAATTGTATTCCAAGAAATCATTAAAAACAAAACAAGCAAACAAAATCCTGTGCTGACTTTCAAAATACCAAATTCTATTTATGTGTGTGATGCTGAGAAAGGAGAGAGTATACCTACAGAGTTGAGAGGAGCTGGGCCAGAGGACCCTGCCATGGTGGGGCTCATTCTGTAGTCCGACACCCTGTGAGGAGTAAATGAAAGTTGATTAAATGCAATTAAGTTATGCCTTCATCTATGGCTTTTTCTGTAGACGCTCTTTCTGTCTTTTTGAATCTTTCTAGCCTCATTGTGCCAGTGATTTGGTCCCTCATTCCAGCATACCCAACCCGAAGGGTTGAATCCACTTTCCTAATACTCTGGCCACACCCCCTTGGTACAAGTGTGGGGGCAGCCGAACTGCTTGTTTTTCCTGCTTCTTGGGAAACCATGGCCTAGACTAGTTATAGTCTGTCTTTGTGGCCTCAACATCCCTGTCAGAATTATTCCTTCAGAATAATGTTCATTCTCCTTTGGTTTCTCCTTTGCCTTCAGCAGGTACTTTCTCTGGCCAGTGGCAGAATATAAATTTAGATGAGAAGTAGTATCTTAGCCTAGCAGGGTTAACTTCTCCCAGAGAACATCTGGCTATGCATGCTGTGGTTTAGGGGGTACCTGGAGAAATAAAGAGAGAATGTGTACAAGTGTCCAATGTGTTAAGAGTCAAGCTTAGATAATGATAAAGAGGCATGTGAAGATACGCCAAACCATTTGCCATATAGTAAAGGCAGACTCATGGCAACCTCATGTGTGTTAGGGTATACTCCACTAGTCTGGATTTTTCAGTGATTAATTTTTAGAAATAGATCATTGGCTTTTTCTCCTGACACATCCCCAGATGGATCTGAACCTCCAACCTTTCGATTAGAAACAGTACGTTAACGGTTTGCACCATTTAGGGCCTCTCATTTGAAGATAGAAAGACCTCTGTTGCAGAAAGGAGAAAATAGAGGTTTTCTAGTCCCATAAAGAATTACTGTGTCAGAAACCCACACAGGGTCACCATGAGTCACAATTGACTCAATGGCATTGAGAGTAAGTATTGTCCTTTAGCTTGTGAACACCACTGCCTTCATCACCATATCTGCAACAGCTTGCAGCTTGCTCTCTTTTTCCCTTTATGTTCTACTGTGTATCTCTCTTAAGAAGGAGCCCTAGTGGTGTAGTAGTTATGTGCAGGGCTGCTAATTACAGGTCAGCAGTTCAAAACCACCAGCTGCTTGTTGGAATGAAGATGGGAATTTCTACTCCCATCAAGAGGGACCATCTTGGAAATTTGCAGGGACAGCTTTTCCCTGTCCTATAGAGTCATCGTGGGTCAGAACTGACCTGATGGCAGTGAGTTTGGTTTTAGAATCAAGACTGGTTTCCCATCTATGTGTGTTGGAGTCCAGCAGGGACAACAGAGCATGCTGGTTAGAAACCCATACAGCTGAGCTCGGATGCCTGCACTCAGCTCCCAGTTCCACTTTCTGACTGTTTGGATTTTGGTTTACTAATCCCTTTGTGCTTAGTTTTCACCATTTGAACAAACGGAGTTACCACACTGTGCAGAGCTGCGACGAAGCATTACAGAAAGGCTCCATGTCATAGCCCTGAACCAAGACTGGCTGAGGGTAGGTGTTAATACAAGTGCATTGTTAATCCAGCAGTCCCAGGGGAGAAGGTTCAGTTACTCTTTCACAGTATGTGCACTGCACCGGTTCTGAGGTCAAAATGTGCATTTTGGGTATAAAATTAATAGACTTGAATTCGTAGGGAATCGAGGCAAAGTTCTTTCCTGATATATAAGCAGACGGTCTCCAGGTTAATAACATCCAGCTTGTGTACAACCTATAGTTTTTGAACAAACCTCCTTAAAATTATGTTAAATTAATATATATAAAATTATATTAAAATTCGACCTTCATTAAGTGGTTCATAAGGGAAGTTCTATGTCATCCTATGTGGTCACTATTAGTTGAAATAGACTTGGTGGCAGAGAGAAAATTGTTTATAATAACCAATAGGTGCTACTTTGTGACAAGCATCAAGACATGATTATTCCTGCATTCTTATGTCTATATGGCGTTTGGTTCCCAGGTATCTGGCATGATTCTGTAATGTTTACTGTCTACAGAAATGGACAGTGTATGCAAAGTAACTGGCATTTAATACAAATTGTGCCTGTCTGACACATACACATCCAATTAAAGGATATATTTAGGAAGGGAAATTGTTCATTGTCTGGGAACTTGCTTATATACACAAATCATAATTAACGCTGCTTGTCAGGTGTCTCTATTTTGAGAAATATTGGTCTTATATGTAATATAGAATAAGCATGCATGGGTAAGGCAAATCGTAGGTGCTGTAAGTTACCCTAGCTCTAGTGACAAAATGGCTTTAAGGTCAATTCTCTAGAATGAAGCCTGGGTATTTTCTGTGAAACAAGTGTTTTCCTTCACCAAATTATTGTTTCCTCAGACTCTCCTACAGCCATCTTCTTGGTTTTTAATTCTAAGTGCTAAATATTATATGTAGGAGTGCTCTACAGAGGTCAGGAATATACCTTTATTCTACTTAGAACTCTCATTCAGGTCTCATTGGTGAACAGAAAGGCTGATAAAATATGTGTGAAAAGAATTTCTTAGGTGCAGGTTTTTTCTTCCTCTTTGTCTCTTACAGGTATTCATCTTGTTGGTTAGACAAATAAAAGAAGTGCCAATCTATAGAATAATACTTATTTTTGTTTAATCTAATGCAATTATGGTTTTGAAAACGTCGGAATTTAGCATAATGCGTGAAGCCAGACCTTTTGTGGTTACCTGGAGAGTGGGAGAATATTTAGGGCCAGCCTGTTATTTGCTAGCCTGACTGCCTGCTTGACCTGCTGCATTGGCATCCAAGAGAAATGAATCTCAGGAGAGAATTTATTTGGGTCACCATAGCAACAGAAGGGGAGCAACGATCAGGTCTGGAGGCTTATAAAGAATGCACACAGGTTGGTATGACAACAACAATACCTAGCTCTCTGAGTTTCGATGTTTCAGGGAAAGTCTAATATTTAACTTTTGCAGTGGCATTCAAACTTTTCTTTGGCCATTGGTGGTTAATGTGGCATGACTCAGCTTTGATGTCTGATGTCTTTTTAAGAAGTTAGATTCCTGCAGGAATTCAGTGACTATTACATTTTGAGTCATAATACTCCTGTGGCAGTCTAGCAGAAATGAAGTTTTTTTTTTTAATTATCTTGTTCTATCTTTTTGGCTTCCATATAATAAAAAATGTTCTTTTTACCGATGTGTACTAACACCAGGTGCCCTTCTTTATCATTCTATTACTGAGTTGAACATTTTAAATGTCATTTAGAAGAACATTATATTGAGCTGCTCACAAAGAAATGCCTTTCATGTTAAGATTCAATATGGGAGTTTAATTCAGCCTTGCATTGAGATACTAGAAAGATTAACAGATTATGGGATAAGAATGGAAATTTAAAAGACAGATCAAAGGGAGTTGAGTAGACTTAGTCTTAACTTCTCAAGCTAGGAGCCAGATAAATGAAACAAAGCATTTGTATTTTTTTAAAATATCAGATATAAGAGCAAGTTATATACAATTGTTTGAAATAACTATACCAGAACCTAGATATCAGCATTGATAGACACACAGGAATTTGGATAGCATGGGTTTGGGGAAACAACTGCTTTCTTCTCACTAACATATTTTTAACTTTACCCTGCCGCAATTCTGGTCTCACCTCTACTTCATTTCAGGTTCCTATTTCTTTAGGTATTGTGTAAAGTCTACAACTGGTTCCTTCTAGGTACTGTGCATAGTCCTTTTTTTTTTTTTTGGCATCACGGCTGTGCATAGTCCTTGAATGCTGCAAAGGGTTAATGAGTTTACCTACTTTCTTAGGCTCGGTTCTCTAAAGAGCATAGCCAGGTTTAAATATATATACACACATATACACTTATGTTATAGATTTATATATAGATCTACACCTGCATCTATATGTAACCTACATCTCTATATATTACCAAACTCACTGTCACTTGGCTAATTTTTGAGTTAGTGGCAGACCTGTAGGAGCAAGTAGAACTGCCCCGTGGGTTTCCAAGACTATGATTCTTACAGGAGTAGAAAACCTCATCTTTCTGCCTTGGAGTGTCTGGTGGTTTTGAACTGAATTGTTTGAACTGCTTAGATAATAGATATATAGAAGATAGATAGAAGAAAAAGGGAGGGAGATTGAGAAAGGAAGAGAGACCGAGAAAGAAAAATAAATTTCTTTCAAGGACAAACCACAAGTGTATGGAGAAGCAGGCAATTTTGTCGAAATTTAAGTCAGATATCAGTCTGGAGTCTTCTCTTGGTGCACATACTGAGGGGCTTATGAACCCAAGATGGGAAGGCAACTGACTTTGGAGGCAAATAAATCTCAGGTGAGCCATAAGTCAGCAGGATGTTGACTCGTGAACCAAAGGGGATCAACAGGCCACTGACATGAGTCTGAAGACCCAGAGGTCAGGCGATGGTGATCCAGCTTCAGGACTCATGAGCAGAAAAAGGCATGAAATCTTTTCTAGAATTTCCATATTTAGCTATGCATGTGCTCAAACCAATATGAAGACAACAATTATTTTAGGTCTTAATGCCCAAAATAGAGGACTCAACTGACCTAAGGACTATCTGGCTTTAAAATTCCAAGTCCTAAAAAATCCACAGACTCTACCCAGCAAAGCAGGCAGGCTAGTACTGTGTGTTTTTTGTACATTTTTCCTATTTTCCATAACAAATTTTCATCACTCTTTTTTGTCTGCCACTTTCTAACTTGCAAGTGGCCTAAGCTCTTTTTTCCTTACTTCCTTTCTTTCTTGTCATGTGTGGGGATTTACATTTTAAATCATTAAAATTAAGTAAAGAATAAAACCCCGTTTCCTCAGTTCCCCTAACCACATGTAGAAAGTACTCAATAGCCACAGGTAGCTAACCCACACCACATTGGACAGTGCAGACATAGAAAACATTCTGTCATCTCAGTACACTCTATTGGGCAGGGCTGGTACATGGAACAAAGAATTCTTCGATTGGCGGGGGGTGGGAGGAGTTGTCAGGCATTCAAGATTTTTCTGTCATCTGTGGTTTATGTAATTTTAGATGGAAGACGTGAAATGCTGAGAGAGATCTATTTGGGATAATTCCTTCAGTTTCTCTTTCTTTAAATTTCTTCTTATATCAACTATGGAACAAGTAATAAGGCCATCTGTCACCCTTATTTAGGTCATTTATCAAACAAGTATTGAGCACCTGTGCAAGGGATATGATGATGAATTATAGTGTCTGCCTTCCAGTAATTTATGGTTTAAAATGAGAGGAAGAGTTGTAATAGTTATTATGTTAGTCCAAGTTGAATAGGGAAACAAATCCAGGGGCATTCGTATATGTACTGCAAAGAGCTTTGTATCAAAGAACAATTGTATATTGAGAAAGCATCCTACCCTAGTCCAGATCAAGTTCATAAATCTGATATTAACCTATATGTCTGATACCAGTCCATAAATTCCTCTTTAATATCCATGCAGCACATGCAATAATGTTGAATACAAGAAGATCACAGGCCAGTGGGTGGAAAGTCTTGTGGGTTCATTGGTTTTATCTCAGCACTGGCCCAGGTCTCAACATGACTCCTTCAGCTCCAGGGTTCTGGCTGTCAGTGTGGTCACATCTGGCTTGCCAACAAGAATGTGAAGCAGAGAGAGTGTGTGGCCCTCCTCCAGAAAGAAAGAGCAAGTTCCTAGAACCGTCAATGAGAAGCCTTGCCCATAAGGAGACATCATTTGGCTGTGATCTGATTGACAGGCGAGACTATACCCCTTCTCTTTTAATTCATGTTGGCATGAGATTATGTAACTGCCACAGTTGTCTAATCAAATTCTTCACAATGCACATAAAAAGGATGGGTTAGCTATTGAGCTTGGTATTCAGAAAAGCCTTTGATGATGAAATGGTGCAAAATGGTGGAATTGAAGATGCATAGAGAGGAGGTAGTGCAGTGTGTGGTTCCCAGTTGAGCATAAGATTCTGGGTTTGAATTTTGTCTCCTTCATTCCCTCAACTAATTCATTAGCTATGTGACTTTGGACCACATTTTTAAATGATCGCTGTAAAGATTTCATTACCTATATCATGAGGAGAATAACAATATTTGTCTTACATCAATATTGTAATGATTAAATGAGTTTAAACTCCTGTTGCAAGGCCTGGAACAAGGCCTGCCACATAATAAGAATTGTATTGATATTTGTGAAATATAATTAATAAGAATAAACATTAATTGAAATATAGAATGTATCCAGCAGACATTATAACAATATAGTGGCATTAGAAAAGCATAGATGTCTTACCTACCTAGTGCTACTGTCACACAACACAAATAGGTGACATTAAAGAACAGCAAATACTCAAAGTCCTCCCAAATTTCAGGAGGCAAGGGTGTATCATCTGCATAGTACAGATTCCTAATGTGTTTTCTCCCAATGCTGATGCTGCACTGTTCATATAATCCAGCATGTCTGTGTTCAGTGTCTAGATTGAACAAGTATGGTGAAGAGATACAACCCTAACAAACACTTTTGCTGATTTTCAATCATGCAGGATCCCCCTATTCAGTGTGCATAACTGCTCCTTGGTCCATGTACAAGTTCCACCTTAGTACGGTAAAGTATTCTGGAATTTCCATTCTTCTCAAAGTTCTCCGGAGTTTATTATGTTCCACACAACTGAATGCCTTTCCATAGTCAATGAGACACAAATGAAGATCTTCCTGTACTTTCTGAAAATCCCAGTCCCATGCCTTCACCTGTTGTTAGTCATTGTTGAATCAGATCCAACGCATAGTGAACTATGTATAAGCACTGTATCTTCCTGTGCCACCATCGTCATCATTGACATGTTTGAATATAAACCTAGGTGTGGCAGTCATATACTGCTGTGTCAGTTTCATGATTGGGAGTGTAGGAGTGGAGTCTAGCCTGTCAGTCTGGAGAGAGTCAATGAGATATCTGTGTAGGCATGGCTTTCTCCTAAGAATTCTGGGAAATCTCACAGAATTTTCCCCTTTGGAGATGAGAGACTCATGGCTCAGTCTCTTGGAGGTAACGTACTGACAAGTCAACACGGAAGCATGCTGATAGACCCTGAATCCTGGAAACTGGAGGAGCCGGAGGAGAAGCCAAATGGACTTTCCCTGATGGAACCAGGCCTCTGCAGCCAGAAGAGCCACATAGAGACTCCCGTCAGTTCTAAGATGCTCTAGAAGCTACAGAGAGGCCCCTGCCAGCACTGAGATATTTTTATCATTATGGGTACACAAGACTGCACCCACTGGCTTATGATTGTCTTGGCATAATAGCATGTACCTAGTGAATCTGAAGAAGGCTTATGGATTGGTATGGTACATCTGGGCTAATGTCGGACTTACAGACTTGGACTGGACTGGGTTGGGATGCTTTCTCAATGTTCTATTCCTTTTGTATATAAACCTCTCCCTTATATACATATGTGTGTTTATGAATTTGCTTCTCTAGTCTACCAGGACTAACACATCAGGGAGGACACATTTGAGAGGACTCACAGTATCTTGAGCATCAGATGAATTGTTTCAATCCACCAAATTTTGACAGACAAATGTAAAAGGTCAGTGAACTAGAACTTGGCTAAGGAATGAATGAATGAATGAAAGCAGTTCAGTGTAACAATCAGTTTGTTAGTTAACACAATGTACTTGAGAATAAGAAATTTAAAGTTAAATTTGAGGGCTAATTGTAAAGACAGTTACCTTTACCCTGGAAGATGTTGGTAGAAGAATATGCTAGTATTTGTGCTAATAGCTCTACAGCAAACTCTGAAATGAAGTTTTAACATTTTTTGAAGAACATTTCCCTGTAATATGAAGAAAGACAAAGGGAAATTTTGAGGCTAGAATGTGGTAGAAAGTTTAAGACCACTATGTTATTTTAAGTTATGGTTTTGTCTTTGGAAAAGTAATAAAATCTTATTTCCTTTATGATTTCATCTGTATACTCAGGGCTGTCACAGTAACCTGACATTAGTATTAGATTTTAATAAAAGAACACGGCAGGAAGAACGATGTTTGCTAAGTGTAAAGTGAGGTCTACATAATTTCATTTTTAGAGGGTATCTAAGATTGTTTTATTTTTTCATTGTCCAGGAAGTGATATTGACTTTACATAAAACAAAGATTGCGTTTAAATAGTACTTGGAAGATGCTCCCACACAGGACAAGCTAGGACTTGTTTCTCTCATGATTTAGCTATTGGTAGCATTTTGTAGCCCAAAGGAAGAGTTGGAATCTTTGACTAGAACAGTGTTCCTCTCTGGACAGCTCAAGACATTTTTAATTTCAAAAACATATTTCATAGTAGTAAATAGGCTGCATATATTCCCATTTTAGCCACTTTAACTGTATGATTCAGTGGCATTAATCGCCTTACCATGGGTATAACCTTTGTCACTCTTTCCCAAAGGTTTTCATCATCCCAGAAACTCAACTCATTATTGAGTTCACCACTAAGTCCTTGCTTCTTTTTCCCCTCCAGCTCCTGGTTACTTTATGAATTAGTTCTGTCCCTATGCATTTGCCTCTTCTAGATATTTCACACAAGTGTGATTACACGTTACATATTGTTCAGTATTTGGCTTACATACCTAGATGTTTTCAAGATTCTCACTGTCATATCATGTGTCACAGCCTAATTTCTCTTTTTGGCCGAATAATATCCAAGGCATGTTTTGAGGACCATCCTATCTGGTATGTATTTTTCCTTCCTTCTCACTTTTCCAACTCAAGTAATTGTTGAGCCTCCCACTGTTAAAGGGCGGTGGTCCTCACCCCAGAATTGTCTCCGGTTGTTTGCTCACAGGTTTGATTTTCCTGAGCATCTCTTTCCTCACAGCTCTTTTGAGGAACTCCAGGTTTCCTATCCTTAACAATTTAAAACCCCAACTCACAACCATGGCCATCTAGTCAACTCTGACTTGTGGCCACCTTGTAGGACAGAGTCGAATTATCCCTTAGCGCTTCCCAACCTGTCACCCTTATAGAAGCAGACTGCCACAGTTTTCTCCCATGAAGAGGCTGGTCAGTTCAAACAGGCAATTCTTTGATTGCTCGCTGAACACTTTAACCATCAGGGTTCCTCATAAGAAATTCAAGCCAAGATTTTTTTTTTCATGAACAGAAGATTTCTACTGTGATAGATATTTGACACCCATCTTTTCCCAACTCCTGGTATATGTACGCAATTGCCTCAGACATTCAAATTTTATCTTTCCTCTCTTTTTTTGTTTCTTGATTCACCTTTTCTATAAGGTTTAGTGGACTATAGGAAAACAGTTGAAAATATTCTGTTAAATAGAATTTTAATTACCTATACAATCCCTCCTTCATGGTAGTGAAAAAAATCAGATTCAGCTTACTGGTCTTCCAGAAATACTTTTCTCTCCACTAAGATTTCAATGAGGTAAGTTCCTCTGTAGCATACTTCCTTGCCTGGTTGATCCCTTGAACTCATTATTATCAAAATATCATACTATTAACAGTTAACATTTGGGGTTAGCTAGGTTCTCTACATGACTTCTTTTACTATTTAGCTTCACTGAACGAAGTATGTATAACAATTATCTACATTTTGCAAGAGAGGAAACTAAAGTTCAGAGAGGTTAAGAGTTTGTACACAGGTCTGCAGTCAAAAGGTAGTGTCAGAAACTCCCCTCATAAGCAGCATCTTGTAAGTCTTTTCTGCCAGTCACCAAACACACACGTTTTGATTTACTGCTGTTATTGTGGTTCAGGGTCATCGGGTCCGTTCTGACATAGTGACCCTCTGTACAACAGAATGAAAACACTGTCCAGTCCCTAGCCATTCTGACAATTGTCATGTTTGAATCCATTTTCTTAACCACTGTGTCCATCTGTCTTGTATCAGGAAGCACTAAATCTGTCATAAGAGCTGCAAAAATGTCACTTAATATAGAGGATCTTCTAGAACCCAGACCTCCTTTGACTTTCCCGCCTGATGCCTGTGATTAACAGGCTCACCTTCCTCCCAAGCAGTTGGAGGTTTGAATCACGGTAGAAAAGGCCGTCGATGGACTTCCACTAAAGGCAGCGGTGGACCACCCTACGGCGTGGAGTTCTGCTCTGACATGATGTACCTCAAAGTATCAGTCCTCCGTGCCCACAGGACTGCTCAGGGACTTAAAGGAACGTGTCACAACTAGGTACCAATGAGTGTTCATTAGTGCACCTTCCTCTTTATAAGACATTTTGATAGTAGCGCAAACTCTCGGAGTGAGGCAGGTTTCTGTTGTGTCCGCTTTTGTAGATGAAGGCAGAGACATGAAGGTTAAGTGACTCCCCCAAGGTTGAGATGCAAGTTTTCAGAGGTGACAGAAAAGGTGACCCGGAGATAAAGAAATCACAACTTTTTTCAAAGCCCTGTATGTTTCCAGCTTAGCGGACTCTCCTCCCTTCTTCAGCTTCTATAATACCACTCGGAGCATCTGACCTGACCTCTCCCTGTTCCCGGGGAGAGCGAATGCAGCTGCCAGCAACAAGTTCCATGCGTGCCCAAGCGGTGGATACATTTAATAACGGCCTTTTGTTGTGTTCTTTCCACTCAGGAAAGGCTCTAGCTTTTCCTTGTGCACATACTCAATCAGTCTGCCTGTTGACTGCTGAGTAAGGCCAGAGCATATTGTTCTTCTGATCCTCCTCTCATCGCCCTTGTTTGAAGTAGTCACGGGCATCCTGTGGGGAGCACTGATAGTCGTTTTCAGGAGAGTGGACATTCCTTTCTGCGTTTCCACAACTAAGAAAAATCTCCTGGTCCTCAGAGCAAATGGAAGCTATTCTCCCCCAAGTCAAACCCTATTACAATGACTGCTGCTACTGCTGACATCTCCTGGTAACGATAAAGGTTTCCAGTCAGAGCACCCCTTTTACAGAGAGTAATATGAGACTCATTTAAGCCTCCTACCTGCTGTTTCATCTCCTTCCTTTCATCTGAATCACTTCTGGAGCAGCATTCTAACACCCTGTCTGAGATCCCCAGAGATCCTTTTATAAGAGTGCTTCTTCCCCCAAATTAGAGTTACATAGAGCCTGCTTCCCTTTGCCAAAATTGTGAAGGGCATCATCTCGCTCAGCTCCAAAGGATGTTTCTCAGCTGCTCCATTGCTTCTGGTGGGGCGAGATGCTCCTTTATTCTTTTTTTTTGGGGGGGGGGGTGGACACATCACTCTCCTCTTGGGGTCATGGGAGCTACCCAGCGCTGCTCCTGAGAGCTGCCGCTGGATTTGAACCGCCAAAGCCGGCGGGCTGCAGTCCCACACTCAACCACTTACACCACCGTGGCTCAGCCCAACTCCTTTATTCTTAACGTGTCAGAAAGCTTGCTGAGGACCCAGCACCAGGCCTGGCACCTAAGAGGACCGACCACAAAGCACGGCTTGTAGAATGCATGAGTCACCCACCCTGACTTGGGTGTCTGCGAAGTAGACTTCAGACCATTGCTTCTTGCTTCTCTGACATGGCTTGGTGCCTTCTCTTTCTGCCTTGGATACTTCCTGCAGCTGTAAAGGGCTTTCTAAACATTCGCTTTTGTTTTTGTTCTTGTTCTTGGTTTATTACCCACATTCCCTGACTATTGCTTCCTTTCCTTTGGCTGCTACAATTACTCACTTTCTTTAGCCCTTGTGATATTCCTGCCCCAGTCCCTCTCCACATATAAAACAGCACAGCAGACAACATGTAGAGGGGTACTGCTTCCAGGAGTAGAGTAAAATGTTCCTTTCCATGAGGTAACCGTTTTGAAGCCTTTATCTGTTCACATAGTGCTTTCTTTTGTTGATAACTATGTAAAAGTTCTTTGATAATTTCAAATTACTTCACTTTCCCAACTTCATGGATTGAGAGTTGGCAAAATTTTCTGTCAAGGACCAAATTTTGAGGCAAATGGACTTTTGGGCAACTATTTAATATGGTGTTGTGGAAGCAGCCAGAGGCAATGTTTAACTGGATGGATGTGGTTGTGTTTTAATAAAACTCGACTTACAAAATGGACAGCAAACCGAGTGTGAGTTGTCAATCTTTGACCTAGACTACAACTTTCAGTTTTTAGACTACGGTCTTTGCAATAGCTATGCTCTCTGACTGATCCTGTTCTCAGGAGTCTTTCCCACAGGCTTGCTCCCCTGGAGCTCTTCAGGAGTGTTTGTGGAGGGTCCCTTCTCGTTGATTCTGATGCAAAGGGGCACTGTAGAACAGAACAAAACACTGCTTGTCCCCTGTGCTGTCCTCACAACTGTCCTTATGTTTGAGTCCATTGCTGGATTCCCCGGGTCCAAATGTGTGCCTAGAGACTTTTAAATGGAAGGTGTGACCTGGGAATTTTAAATGAAATAAGTTTCCCGACTCTGTCTGGCACTTACTTGTGTTCTACCATCTACTGCTTTGTCAGATGTCTGTGATTTCATTAGTTTTGGATCTCTCTTCCTAAGAAAGCAGTGTGAAGAGAGTTCTGCTAAACTACAACCTCTGAGTGCTCACTTTTTTCATGGATTGATGATTGCATTACAGAATGGGGTGACTTTATATTGCACCACACTGTCTCATACTAGATCTAGAAGCCCTTGTGGCAATAAGGGTTAGGCACATCACTGATAACAGAAAGATCGGAGCCATCAGTTCCCCCTGGGGAGCTAAGATTTGGTGACCTGCTCTTGTAGAAATTTTAACTTACAAACCCCCTTGGAATTGTTATAGAATTGTACTCTGTCCTATAGGACTGCTATAAGTTGACATCAATGTCATCACACACAACAACAATAACAAGATGTACATTACACGACATCTGATGACCTTATGGAACAGCGACCACAGGAACTATGTGGCCACACCATTAGGAACCATAGTTAGCTAGTTGAACCCTGAAAAGCTAACCATCACACAGGTTATTAGGTAATTTACATAATCTTGAGGACTAGGAATGAAGTGTCCATGCTACATTGACAGAGGAAATATCCACTGAGTTATGGTCATCTAATGTGGCTCTTCTAGTTATGGTCCCTACTATGATATTTTATGGTTCTGGGCTTTATACACCTGTACCCTGGTCCCATTTTGGAGGGCTTTCTCTACTGTGATGATGACGGGAGGGAGTACGATGGTGATGTGACCTTAATGGAGGGTGTGGGTTGGGCCACACAACCTTTGTTTTCTTGAGGGCATTTTTAAGATGACTTCAGCACTGCATATGGATCAGGTCACACCCTTTGTTTCCTTTGGAGATTTCATGGTGCCACAGGACAATCCTACACGCACTGCCTCACTCTGGAAAGCCAGGTCTCTATTTTCTTGACCAAGCTTTGGTAAAAGCAAGCAGGCCTCCTTTAATTTTTGGCTTCTGGCTAGACTCTGCATTTGGCTCACATCTCTGCCTCGCCTTTATTTGGATTCAACAGTACCCACTACCACATGAGACATTTTATCAAAGTTTTGTGGATTTCAGTGGGAAGTTATAGAAAATTATAGAACTTTGGGGTATGAAGTATGCTCAAGGAGGTTGTGAGTGGGTGGGGGAATTACTAGCCTTGTAGTAATTCTTACAAAAGAAATTATTATTAAATCCATAAACATCAATATCTTCTTTTGAGAAGATCCCACTGTTAGTTCTGGGTGTCACTCATAACTGCTGGGAATTGAACCCAATCTTTCTCTATCACTGCGTTCAAAGCACTCAAATCTGGACATGTGTGTGATGAATTATAGCTCTCCACTTTTTCCACTTTCTAGTCTTGAATACAAGTGAGGCTGTACATTTCAAGGTCATCCATTCGAATCCAGCAGTCACTCCGTGGCTGCTCCCTACTTGCATGAAGAGCTGCACTCTGAGAAACTCACAGGACGGCTCTCCCTGGTTGTAGAGGGTTGTTGTGAGTCAGAGTAGACACAAGGGCTTCAAGCTTGGTTTTCTTGAGTCTTGACTACTGGGTGTATCTGCCGGATAAGACCTGAATCACCAGGAAAGCAAGACCTGCAAGGAAATCTAAAACTTAAAAAAGAAGAAAAAAGTAATGTAGTTAATTTCTCTAGCTTCCATAGGACAGGAAGTGAAAAAGAATTGAATGGGTAAATGGAAGCACTTGTCATGGCCAGTAATTGTATTTTTTTCTATAGATAAAATGGGGATTAAAATATTCCCCTGCGAGGTGGTCAATTAATATGACTCTTCCAGCCATAACTCCCTGGGTGAGGTGCTCTAAGTCCATTCCAAAGTGCTCCATTGCTATAGTTGAAAGCCCCTTTGGGAGATCTTCCTCTACTGTACTAATGAGTAGGATTAGGGTGGGATTAAGACCTGACTTTAGTAACGGATGTGAATCAAATCCCACTCTTTGTTTTCTTGAGGGCATCTTTAGACTCTACCAGGGGGTATGACTTAAGATACCATTTTTTGTTTTTCTTGAGGATATGGTCCTTTAAAAGACAACTTTCACTTCCTTCGAAGCCATTCGTAAATGTCTAAGACTAATCTGAGACACAGAAAGAAGTCAGATGACCATTGGAAGAGCACTTTCAAGAGGTCTGTCTGCAGTGGCAGAGACCGCTGAGTAGATGTACCAGAGATTGTCCCATAGGGAGAGGAGAAGAAGCACTGGGATGAGGGGCACTTCTCAGCTGGCCCAGACTATGGGACCCTGAGGAGAACCGGCTACTGAATGGCTGAGAAATGGAGGACCAGAGACAGACTTGGCTGCTGGCTGGGGAAATGTATTGCTGTGAACAATGGCTGGCAGTATCCTTACTGTGTACTGATCCTGATTTGTAGTGACCTATTAATTTTCCCAATACATATCCTTAATCATGAGTAAGGTCTGTGAGTTCTATGCTATTTCAATGAATTATTGAAGCCACCATAGAAGGAGAGTGCTGTGAGAAGAATGATTGGTATGAGACTAGGGTAAAGAATAATGGGAACTTGGAGGGTGAAGGCATGTCTGACCCCATATCTCCTGGCCATTGGGACGGCTGAGACAGTCAGATATGGTGATTGACCTTCTGTGCCATTCATTGTAATCACTCACAATATGGTTAAGGTGAAGTTTACAAAGCACTGAGCACACAGTGCTCAATACATGACTGAAATCTTACTACTAGCAGACACCAAATGAAAAGTTTATACTATGTGAATACACAATAACCACATTCAGAGAGGTATTTCTTAATTTATACATAGAGCAAGTAACCAGGAATAAGCTTCTTGTCTCAATCCTTTGAGTGTTTTGACTTTTGGCTCTTCTGATCTTTGACCAATTCAAACTCACTTTGTAGTGCTCTTAACCTATGACTACTTACTGTACTTTTAATCTAACTCCAAACTTGAAAATTCACCCACTTATTCTTATTTACAAAATATTATTTTGGGTTATCAAAGTTATACTAGGTCATTGTAGGAAAACTAGGAAATATTGGAAGCATAAAAAAGATAATGAAAGTAACAGGTAATCTTTTATGTTCCTTATTGATATGTGTATGATTAAAAGTCATCCATACTTTACAATTCAGCTTTTCATTGCTTGAGATTGATGGGACTGACGTTCAGATTAGCAAAGCATTGCTTAGTCTGCACCAGGCCCCTTTGTGCTTGCACATGTGTTACTGGCTTGTTTCTCATTAAAATTTGGAGATGCAGCTGTAGGTGTCATAGTCCTTTAACAATGGAAGAATCTGTGACCAAAGGTGATGGATGTGATTTTTATAGTTTGTGACTGGACTGGTTAGAATTTGAATTTGGAAGTTCAGATCTGAAGTCTAATTCTCTTTCTATGACCTTACACTTCCTTCCTGTCTGCTTATGAGTTGCATTTCCTGCGATTATGCAGGAATGTTCACAGATTACATAACTCTCTAGGTGGGCCATTCTCATCTACTTTCTCCTACAGTGAACTAATGTCACACTCTCAATTTAGAAGAAGCACCATTTTGCCAAAGACTATGTAGGCATAACCGTGCCATGATCACATACACAATTGATAGCATAAGACCAGAGCTGATTCGTTGTATGATAATCAAATTTTCTTCTGACAGTATATGTTTCCTACAGATGGTGGGTTTTCATTATTTATGGTAATTATGTTATATAAGGACAGTATATTTGAAGTTAAATAATATTGAACTATTGCTCCTATCGGGGTATGTAGGGTTGTGTTTCTTTGAAGCTCCAATCATAGGATATCTATCTAATAATGAATAGTTAACATTGTTTTATGGGAATTTCTGTTTGAAGACATTTATTTAATATTTTCGATACAATATATGACAAACAGAGAAAAGATTTAAGTTGTCAAGGATTTCTTTTTGCCTGGATCCAAAATCATTGTTCACAGAAGCAGTAGGTTTCATGAGGGAGGGGGGAACAGGGAGTGAAGAAAATGAGGAGTGGATACCAAAGGTTTATGTAGAAAGCAAATATTTTGAACGATGAGGGCAATAAATGTACAAATGTGCTTGAAATACAATGGATGGATGTATGGATTGTGATGAGTTGTATGAGCCCTCAATAAAATGATTTTTTAAAAAGAAAACAAATGATACATTGCATTGAGTAAGTAGGCTGCATAAAACATCTTGAAAGTTTTGAAAGCAAAAATGTAACATTGAGGACTAAGGTGTGCCTGACCCAAGTCCTGATATTTTCAATCACCTCTTAAATGCATATGAAAATTGGAAATTGAATAGGAAGATTAAAAAATGATAAATTTGAATTATGATCTGCTGAAGAATATTGAAAGTACCACGGCTGTCAACAGAACCAACAAAACTGCTTTAGAAGCAATGCAGTCAGAATGCAACTCTTCCGAAGCAAAGATGGCAAGACTTGAACATCTCTGCTTTGGATATGTTATCAGGACAGTCCAGTGTCTGGTAAAGGACATCTGGCTTTGTGAAATAGAGGGGCAGTGAACAAGGAGCGCCACCTTTGACATGATGGATGGACAGTGGGTATAACAATGGGCTTAAACATAAAAACAATTGTATGGTGGTGGCACAGAGTGGCCACCTTTTTTTTGGGGGGGGGGTGTGCACATCACTGCCTCTGGTGGTCATGGGCACTACCCAGTGCTGCTCCTGAGAGCCGCCACTGGATTTGAACCGCCAAGTCCACGGGCCACAGTCCCGCACTCAACCACTTATGCCACTGGGGCTCAACCCCCAAGGTTGAGCAACTTTTATTCTGTGGTACATGTGGCCAGATTCAGAAGAGAAAGTGAAACAAGGGACATCATTGGTGGCATCTGATGGATTTTGGCTGAAAGCAGAGGGTATCCCAAAGATGTTTACTGCTATCTATTGACTATGCAAAGTCCTCAGATTGTGTGATTCATAAGAAACTCTGGGTAATATTGTGAAAAATGGAAATTTCTGAACCCTTAATTGTGCCAAAAGGCAGTGTTCAAACAGAACATGGCTTGTAATCAAGAAAGATTCATCAAGGTTTTATCCTTTCACCATACTTCATCTGTATGCTGAGCAAAATTTCTAAACACATATGAAAAAGAATGTGGCACTGGGACCGGAGGAAGCCTTATTAACAGACGTCAATATTCAGGTGTGACAACCTTGCTAGCTGAGAGCAAGGAGGGCTTGAAACAATTGCTGATAACAACCAAAGACTGCAACTCTCAGTATGGATTGCAACTCAATGTAAAGAAAACAGAACACCTCTCAAGTGGATCAATAGACAACATCATGTCAAATGGAGAAAAAAAAAAAACAAGGAAATTGTCAAGGATTTCATTTTACATGGGTCAATAATCAATGCTCCTGGAAGCAGTAATCACTAAATCAAACAATGTCTTACACTGGGCAAATCTGCTGCACAAGACTTCTTACAAGTGTTAAAAATAAAGATTTCAATTTGAGAACAAAGGTGTCCTTGATCCAAGACAGAGTGTTTTCAATCACTTCAACCTTGCAGTTAGCAGCTGAATGCTACAAGGGATCCTAAGAGAAGTGTCGTTATCTGCTTCTTCAACCTTCTCAGTTGTTTAAGTGACCCCAGAGAGATGGTACCCGCTTTGGGAAACAAAGTTGCCTTTGCAAAGTATGTAATGTCAGTTGATCTTCATGCATCCTTGCCTGTAGTCCTGAATCCCAAGCCCAGTGACTCATTCCTTGAAGGCACTTGGCTTTTTCTAAACAGTGTCCACAACTTTGTCCTTAGTAAGTCCATCACCATTGTGGATATATTGGAAGTAAATGTAAATGTAATTACCCTATGCAAGTATTCTCTGTGAAACCTATATATATTTGTGAATTTACTCTCTCCTGCTCTTACATACCTGTCCGACCTGCTTGTTCACCCAGGAGTCAACTTGTCATTGTTTTGCCAGGAATCTGTATGCAACAGTATTCACAGATGCAGCCTTTATTGCGTGCTGTCCTCCAACTGTGGTTCCCTGCCAGGATTACGTCTTGCCAAACTCGCTCAGATTGTGTATTTGTCTTCCCCTTTACCCAAGTTAGCACCTGTCTATCTTGAAGTCAGTCCTTCCCTTCTTACCCTGAAAACCATCAAAGACTGTGTGTGTTTAGCATGAACATTTTTATTGGATTTTTACAATAGTAGTTTCATGCAATAAGTGCCTTTTCATGATGAATGAATTTTAGTCAGCATGATGTCTTCCACGTTCATGGATGTTATGAGGTGTTTCACAGATTTGTTGTTGATTTTTTTCATGGTGAGGTGGTTTGCATTGTGCATATATATTTTAATTTGTTTATTGATTCTTCTACTGATGAACATTTATGTTGTTTTGATGTTTTTACTATAATGAAGAGTGTGATGTGATGAAAATGAATATATATATATATATATATATATATATATATATATATTCTGGTCCATTTTTCTATTTCCCTAGAATATATACCAACTTTTTGCAGAAGCACCATCCCCACTTTCCACAGTAACTACACAGTGTTCTGGTCCTACCATCAGAGCTGAGGGTTTTAGTCTCTCCATTCTCTGGCCAGCAGTTAACTTCTTTCTGTCTTGTTTAAACTCTGCTGTTAATAGGTGATAGTTCAGTTTTGTTTGGATCTCTGGCTAAGGACCATGTGCATTTTTTCTATACTCGTTGGACACCTGAATGTTTTCTTTCTTGAAATGCCTTTTGCCCATTTTAAATATAGATTATTTTCCTTTTTATTTGACCTCGAGGCTTTAAAATCTTTGTAAATATTAGTCTAGTAGTCTAGCACTGACATTTCTTTTTTTTTCTTTTCAGGAATGTTATCTACACTTCTAGTGAAATACTTTAATGCATCTAAGTGTCTAATTTATAGGAGGTCCTCGATATGTTTTTCTTTTGCTCCTTGTGTGTGTTTTCATTATGTTTAGTCATGTATTTACGCCATGTATTGGGTTCCCTTCATTTGCACCTATTTTTTTGTTGATAATCTGTATAATTCTAGGTTTTATATTCAAGTCTTTGATCTATCTTGGGTTTAATTTTGCCTATGCCATGATATATGGGTTCTGTGTCACTTTTCTCTAAAGCAGGTATTCAGTTTTGCCAGCATCATTTTTTAAAGTGATTATCTATTTATCTTTTAATATATTTCTCTCCTTTGTCAAAGGTCAGCTATCTTAAGTGGGATTTACTTCTAGGTTCTCCATTCTGTTCCATTTGTCTATATGTTAATAATGAGATCATTACCAGTTAGTTTTGACTATTGTGGCTGTAAAGTAGGTTTTGAGATTAAAATATATTTCATATGTGCATTATGCAATGTAATTCACATATAAACATTATCTCAATTCAGTCTCAATCTATAAAGAGAATTAAGAGGGGATTACCTTATGTATCTTGTAGAAAAGAATAAGCTCAATTGATTGAGGGCAGTTGGGTTTCATAGAAGAACTGACTTTACAAATGCAATTTCCCTATCATAGATCTATCCACGTTCACGTGTTCTTTCTACTCAATCTACTTTCATTGGGCATGAGTAATTATTATTGGTGATTGAGGGCTGGCCCAGGGCAATAGAAACAACTGTGAAGTCATACCACTATCCTACGATGGGTGTTGCATTCCTTGTATGATATGTACAAGGAGCCCTTGTTGAATAGTGGGTAAGATACTCTGCTGCTAAACCAAAAGGTTGACAGTTCAAACCCATCAGGTGCTCCATGAATGAAATTTGTCACAGCCTTGGAAACTGTATGTGCAGTTCTACTAACCCTAGGTATAGTTGTTATCATTGGAATTGACTCCATGGCAAATGGTTTGGGTTTGGATTAGGTGGTATGTACACAGAGCTATTATTTCATCCTGAATGTCGTCGCATTGTCTAGTCTCTGTAAAGAGTCCATACTTATGAACACACAAGTCCTCCCTTAGGAAACTAAGTGCCAAATATTTCAATATAGCTTAAATAAATTCTCTTGTTGTAGACAATTTGTTTCATGTGGAATTTAATTGCTTTTGCTTCTTAGTCATACGTTTCCTCATTGGATTTTATATAGCTTTTTAAAAAAATGGTCCTTCACAAGAGAGGTGTGGAGAAAATGAAAAGGTGTCAGATTTCTTCCTTGCCATGATCACCATCTAGTCAACAGATGTCACCAATGAGAAGCTCATCTTGGATATTGTTTTATAATTTCTCAAAGAGGAATATTACCAAGCATTTACTAAATTATCACAATTTATTTTAAATGCAAGAATACATATTTTCTTACTTGAGACTGATTTACTTACATTTTTAATAAAAGTTGAAAGTGCTTATAGTTGTGAAGTTCCTCAGAATTACTTGGTGGTAAAATTAGCAATTAAAGTTTTAGAAACATCTACTTCTTTAATTTTAGGGGAAAACAAGAATTCTAATTGGGAGTTTAATTATTTCTCTAGGGTTTAGTAATATCTTTAACATGTTAATATCTTACATGGTTGTGTTTTATGTGAATAATACAGTATACTTAAAATCAGAATTTAGAAATGTAACTTGTAAAATACTCCTCACTCCTTCGTTTCTTCAAGGAATCAGGTGGACATATTTAATTATTTATCTCTACAGAAGGAGAAGTCTCAACCTTGACTGGATATTAGAGTTATTCTGTGAGCTTTAGCATGTGTTAATAAGAGCTTGACAAAATCTGACTTAGGAGTTTGTTCTAAGTTTGGTGTGTAGCCTAAGAACTGGAATTTAAAAAACTTAACAAGAGAAATCAGACAATGTTGTGAGCCACTCATTTAGAGAAGGACTTGGTAGTTTGATTCTTCAATTATCAGTGTTGAAACCAAATTTATATATATACACATACATACATACACACACACACATATATATATACATACACACACATATATCTCCACCAATGGGAGAGGGGGCCAAACCAAACTCCTTGCCCATTGAGTCAATGCTGACTCACAGTGACCCCCTATGGGTTGCTGAGCCTTTAACTGTTTATAGGAGCAGAGAGCCTATTTTTTATTCAACAGAGCTGCTGCTGGCTTTGAACTTCAGACCAAGCATATCACAGCCCAACATATAACCTTTACACCACCAGGGCTCCTTCACTGCCTCAAAAGAAGAAACCAATCAACAGGTTTCAGAAAGGACAGAAACTAAGACCATTGAGGTAGCATGAATTATTGGAGGACTCCTAAGGGTATCCTAAGGGTATGAATCAGCCTTAATCATTTTGATTATGAATACTTCACTGGACATTTATATTCTGGGGCAGTGGTTCTCAACCTTCCTAATGCTGTGACCCTTTAATACAGTTCCTTATGTTGTGGTGAATCCCCAACCATAAAATTATTTTTGTTGCTACTTCATCACTATAATTTTGCTATTGCTATGAATCAGGTGACTCCTGTGAAAGTGTCTTTCAACCCCCAAAGGGATTGCAACTCACAGGTGTTTGGGGAAAACTGCTGTTTTAGGGAAATCAATCATTGGTGAACCTTGAGTCACATGCCCACTCTTCCAACAGGATAGGGTGGGCTTCTTGAATGCCAGTTCCTTTAAGACGGCATGTTATGGGGCAGAGATATTCCCAAAAGGAAAATTGCTCTGTTCTCCTCAGAAGATGATATTATCGATTCTGGCAACACCAACAAATGTCCTCATCCTCTGAGACCATTTTAGTCTGGATGGGGAGAATGCAAGAACATTTTTCTTAGAAGGTATTTGGCTCAGGATTAAATTCCTTTAGTCGTGTGGCTAATTTGTATTTATTCATTCATTCAGGAAATGCTTATTGAATGAATATCTATTACATGAAATGCCAAGTGGAGAAAGTAGTCAAAAATATTATGGAATTTACAATCACAGAATGGTATGAGGCATGCAATCATAAGCCTCGTGTGTTAGTTAATAGTATCAACCATTCAAATCCTCACACCCTGAAGTCAGTGAAGCGAAGTGGAAGAACACTAATTGTCCCTAGATCAGTCATGGCATTTTCAATGGCCTCACATACATGTGAAGCTGGACATTGACTAAAGATAACTGAAGAAGCAAAGCATTGGAATCATGGTGCTGGAGGAAAAGGCATTAAAAGTATGACTAAAAGGACAAATCAATCAATCTTGGGAGAGGTATGAATGAATACTTCCTGGAGATAAGGATGGGGGAGACTTCATCTTATGTGCTTTGGACATGTCAGAAGAGACCAGTCCCTGGAGAAGGAGACCTGTTTGAAAAAGTAGAGGTGCTGTGAAGGAGGGGAAAGCTCTGAAAGAGGTGGATTGACCCAGTGGCTACCACAATGGGGCTACATATTGTAAAAATGGTGAAGATGGTGCGGGATTGGGCTGTTTCATTCTTTTGTACATAAGGTTGCCTTGGGTTGGAACTAAAGGGCATGGCACTGATCATAAACAACAACACACGTGGTGTTTGCTTTGATAACATCTGGCTTGAGTTTCTATCTTCTGACTGAATCCTGCTGACTCCAAATCTCATGGTCTAGTTTACCTATAGCCCCTTCCTTCTGGTTCAACCTGGACTTAGACAGTACTGACTTCTTCTTCCTTAATTTAGTTGACCTTTCTGGATATGACCTCCTACCTCATGCCTGCTTAATTCAGAACACTTCTAAAAAAAAACCCCTAAGGGAATCCCTGAAACTATGGCCCTTAGATATCCTTCAAACGTGAAGCTGAACTCACTTGTTTTAGTCAAGCATTAGACAGGTCTATAAAGAGAAGAATAATATCAGGGAGAGACACACTGCCTAGAATCCTGTCATCCAAAATGAAAGAACAGTATTCCTCCAAAAACAAAGCTCTGAGTGCAAGAAGAGAGGGAAGAAGGACAAACAGAAGCATGGGACCTGAGAAGGAAGTGAGAACAGTGCTGTCAAATGGTAGGGATTGTGATCAGAGTCAGTAAACAACACCAGTACTCTAAGCTCTAATCCCAATACGATAAGTAGTTCAAAGAAATAACGGACCCTGTGGACTCCTGGGGACCTCACATGGTGTGTCACAGCTGACACCTGTACTCCACAGGGTTTCCAGATGTTGAGTTTGCAGAAGCAGATTGCCAGGAGAGTCTGACAAGACACCACTGGGTTACCAGGTGAGCATATCAATTGTTTGTATTTCCCACGGACCCCTTGGGACACTTAGGACATCTTTACTATTATTTTTAAATTACTTTCTAATATAGGAGCTGTGGCAACATGGTAAGTTACACATTGGGCTGCTAACTGCAAGGCCAGGTGCAATGCACCCACCTTTCCAAGGGAGAGAAGGAGACTGTCTCTTCCCAGAATGATTTATAGCCTCTAAAATCCACTGGATCCATTCTACACTGTCCTACACAGCAGTGGATTTTCCTGGGACTAGTGTTAACGCAGGGCCATGGTGCTTGCTCTGCTCTATCTGCTTGCCACACAAGGTCACAGAAGGTAAGTTCTCTTTTTGGCTTTGGACACAGTCGTTCTGTATTAGACTTTGTAAAATAGGCAGAAACTATGCTTAGATCCACTCTAACTTTCAGGTTGGTGAAGTAAATTCAAATACAGTTGGGCTACTATTATGTGTATTTAGGTCTAATTTTACATACAAAATATAATTTAGTGTGGTGGAAATCTGCTACAGCTTATAGCCCCTACAATGATGATGATAATAGAAAGGGGAATACATTCTGATGCTTTAAATAAATATTTTTTAAAAAACCCTAAAAGACCAAGGTGATAATAATTGTTGACTTTCCCCAACATCTCTTCATCATCAAGGTCTGGAAAATAAGAATCCAAGTTTTTAACTAAGTCATCATTTATGATGACAATTTAACTATGAAAATCTATGCCGCTATACAAACTTCATTTGCATTTCACCAGGTGTTTCATTAACCAGGTGGCTTCTCATGATTTTATTAGTTTGACTCCTAAGCTTTTCTAATCTTTGGAAGAATGATGATCTACTTTACCAGTGTAGACAACGCTTTGGGAAAATACAACTTTAAGTAAGAGACAAGAAGGGGATGTTTCCTCCACACTTATTCCTGACTCTGTTCCTTACACGTGCTTTTTCCAGACAACAGATGATTCTCCCTGAAGTTAATTTCCCCATTGTCCCAATTGTGTCAGCTGCCTTTCTTTCCTGAAGGACTTCCTTAATATATTACGCATCTTTAAGTGGCTGTTTGATACCAACAGATGTTGTCTGGAAAGTGAATAACCTTACCTAGCTATCTACATATATTTTTAGATGAGACTGTGAACTTCATTTTAGGAAATTGAAACCCTGAGCAGACATAACAAGCATGAACAACTGTCCTACTTCTTATCCTGCATTTTACTGAAGAATAATAGAAATCATTGCTCATTTTATTTGTGTTTATTTACCTATGTTTGAAACAGCTACTTATTTTTAAGTGATGGAAAAAGAATGCCAATAAACCAATACCTAGATGAATCATATACTGAAAATCAACCTGCTGGGGATGTTACAAAGAGGCTATTGTGTCTTCCAAACCAAGAGGCCCTGAAAGCAAGTATTTCTGGTATTACTTTATAAAGTGTTGCCCTCAATTTAAGATGGTGTTATTACAAAAGAAAACACTCTGAAAAATACTGAAGTCTCTTCTACCTCTAGAGTCTGTGGATTAGGCCAATGGTTACAGATTTGACCACTATTAATTGAAAGGTTGGCCATTTGAGTCTACCAAGAGGCATCTCAGAATAGAGGCCTGATGATCCATTGCTGAAAAATCAGCCCTTGAAAATTCTTATAGAGCATAAGTCTGTTTTGTCATGAGTTAGAATTTCAATTGCCACTGGTTTACTGAGTTCTTTTTGTCCCTGGGAGAGGAATAGCCAAACAGATTCCTAGGTATAGTTTAGTGAAAAACCTTAGTCTTAGAAGCTATTTTCAACCCTTAAAGGACATCTTGTGAAGCAGATTTACACTATGCAATGTATCATGTGAGTTTGTCACCGTTGCATCTATTAACATGGGCTATAAATACAAGCAAAACAAAATCCTTTGACAACCTCCATTTTTTCTCCACTTAGCATGATGTTACCAGTTGTGAGGAATTTTGTTGTCTTTACATTAAGTTGTAATCCATATTGAAAACTGGACTCCTTGATCTTTTTAAAGTACTTCAAGTCTTCCTCACTGTTGGCAAGTAAGGTGGTGTCGTCTGTATATTTCAGGTTGTGAATAAGCCTTCCTGTGCTCCTGGTGTCACACTCTTATTCATACATTCCAGTTTGGCTGATGATTTGCTCAGCATACAGATTGAATAAGTATGGTGAAAGGATACAATCTAATACACACCTTTCCTGATTTTAAACCGTGTAATATTCCCTTGTTCTATTTGCACAACTGCCTCTTAATTCATGTACAAGTTCCACTTTGGCACAATAATGTGTGATTGAATTTCCAATCTTTTCAAAGATATCACTAGTTTGTTCTGATCCACACAATCAATGTCATGGCATAGTCAGTAAAATACACTGCTTTGTGGTATTCTCTATTTTGAGCCAAGATCCATCTGACATCAACAATACAACCTTCATTTTACATCCACTTCTGAATTTGGCCCAGACTGCTGGCAACTCCCTGTCAAAGTACTGTGGCAATTATTGTTGGAAAATCTTCAGCACAAATTGACTTGCATTTAATAGTAATGATGTTGCTCTCTAATTTGCACCTGATCCAAGCCATAATATTTCTATTACCTCACATGCCTCATAAGACATTGGATAAGAAAGAGTGAAGAAGAACCAATGCACTTGGATTATAGTGTTAGCAAAGGATATTAAAAGTATCATGGATTGCCCAAAGAAAAGCCTCATTTGTCCTAGAAGAAATACCTCCAGGATGCTCCTTAGAGACAAGAATGGCAAGGCTTCCTCACATGTACTTTAGATATGTTGTCAGGAGGGACCAGTCTCTGGAGAAGGCCACAATGCTAGGTAAAGTTGAGGGGAAGCTAAAAAGAGAAAAGCCCTCAACATCTGTATGGATGGCTCAGGACCAGGCAATGTTTTTTTCATTTTTGTCTTACATAAAGTCTCCTTGGGCAGAACTAACTCAATGGCCCCTAACACCAACAGCATGAAGGAAGTTAATAGGTCCACACAAGCAAGGGCCATAAAACATTAAGCATAGAGTCCTAGACAAGATAGTTAGATGTAGTGGCTGCAACAATGGACCCAAATCTAAGAACAATTGTGAAGAGGGTTTAGGACTGGGTGGTGGTTTTTTCCATTGTCATCTAGTTGCTATGAGTCAGAACAAACTTGACTGCACCTCACAACCACAGATCCTTTGAGCTGCTTCTGTTGAAGCAAGTTGTTAGGTAGAGCCCAGAGATCTATTGGGTTCATAGACCTCGGTGATGTTATGTGAATGCATGCTTATCATCACAGGAAGTTAAAAAAAAACAAAAGAAAAGTCACAGATCTCCAGCATGGACTCATCATGCAATCAAATGGTAGGAGAAACATTCAACGCGGTTGATGCGGAGGAGATTCCTTTGGTCTGAGTTTTAAAGGAGGAGAAGGTAGCTCAGCAAAGAAGTGAGGGAGAGCATTCCAGAGAGGGATCAATCTGAACATTTTGAAAGAGAGAGGACAACATGATAGAAATAGTCCCTGGTGAGTGCAAGTTCAGGAGTGAAGTTCTAGTCCACAGGGAGGTATCTCTGGAGAAAGGTCTCACAATATACTTCTGAAACCCCAGATATTGAAAACTTGATGGAACATATTTCTATGGTTACACACATGGGATCACCATAAGTTAGGTAGAATCCATTGGAAGCCATTGATGATGGTAGTTTTGGTGGCACGATGAGTGGTTAGGAGAGAATAGGAGAAGTAGGGACCAGAGGATAAGGACTTTGCTACCAAAATGAAAGTTTGCTATTTATTCTGAAGACTGAAGAGAATAAAATAATTGAGAAAGTGATAGCATCAACTTTTGTTTTGGCATCACTGCCGTCTGGTGGGAATAGGAGGCTCAGCCTTACTCCTGGAGAGCTACTGCTGGATTTGAACTGCCAACCCAGTGGGCTGCAGTCCTGCACTTAACCACTATGCCACTGGGGCTCAGCCAAACATCAACTTTATAAAACAGTTTTATTGGTAGTTTTATCCACATGCCATGCAATCCAATAATTCAATCATAGCAACAAGAATTATATAGTTGTCATCATATTCAATTCTAGCACATTCTCTTTTTTCTTGTAGTCATTGTTTTTCACGTACTTATTATTAATTTTTCTAATTGGGGCAAAAATATACACAGCAGACCATCCCCCGATTGCACAATTTCTACTTGTATAGTATCATTGATTATAGTTTTCATTCTTCATGTTGTACAAACACTATTGATAATCTTTTCCAAATTACACTACCAACACTAACATAAACTCAATGCCCTCTATGTAACAAAAATCTCTTTATCCTTCACCTACATTCACCATTAGTCAAGCCCGCACCCCCCACCCCTGGTTTTCTTGATATAGTATTCATATGCCATATACTTCCATCATTAAATTGCATTTAAGATGAGTTATATAATCACAATAAATTCTAGTATTCCCTTCCTGCATTCATTGTTTGCTCCCCAAATCTCATCCTTTCTATCTCCAATCCCTACCCTCACGTCTCTTACAAACCATTGCATCAGTTATGATCTCTATGTATCTACTCCTGTGCATCACAAGCTATGAAACACTACAGAAACAATAGAAAACAAAGCAAAAATAAAGTGGTAAGGATAAAATAATACTAATATAAAAATAAATGTATAAGTAATGAGTAAAAAAAGAAAATAGCACCATCAATATTTTAAAAGGCAGGGAATAAATTTTTATCATGAAACAAGCAAGAGATAATTGAACCTGGAACAAATTCAGGTTGTATTTAGAGGGCGGTCACTTCACCAAGTATTAAGTTTAATCCAACATAATCAAGTTTGCATTGATCTATGTCTGATGGTACAGCTGTATGAGACCCATGCTTGTGGCTAGAGGAGATTTGCTAGAAGCCGAATCTAATGAGATACCAGATGGATTTGAGATTCCCACTGTCCTGCATAACTTTCTACTTGTTGAGTTTTCACAATTTAAGCATTGATCCTATTCCTTTTGTCATAGTTGAATTCCGCTATTGCTATCTTTAGATCACACATGCTGGTGTGCTTCTTCCATGTGGACTTAGTTGACTCCTAGCTTATATGACTACCTGTTTAAATACAAGCCTTTAAGACCCCAGACACAATTCCATTTGATAGTTGAGTGTAATTTTCTTTCTTTGCCATGGTTCGCTGTAGCATCCTTTTCTTTGAAGCTGAGTATCAAGAAGGGCCAGGTTATCAGAACAAGCTGTCCTTGAATTGGGACTACTAGAGTTAAGTGGGATCCCAGAACCTATCTGCTTGTCAGACAATGTACAACTCTGGCAGACGCATTATGAAAAATCAAAGTTGCATCAGACTAACAACAGCAGCAAACCAGCCAGCAAATAAACAAAAGGCAGGAAACCAAAAACCCACAGAAACTAAAAGGAAAAACATTGTCAGTCATCCCCCTGCAATGGAAGGTGATTGCATTGATAGCATGAATAACTTTTCCAATAACACAGCACCCCAGACACTGTCCGTATAAGGAGTCTATGTGAGCACACTTCCACCGTGAGCTGCAATCCATGAGTTGTTCTCCTGCACAGTCTCATCTCCCCGTCCACTGAACTCTGTTGACCCTAAAGCACGGGGACTAGTGCCTGTGGAAAACATCCTGAATTAACTCTTCCAAGGAGAAATCCCTATCCAACGGACCAACACCTGTCATATCAGTGCTAAGGGGTCATCGAGATATTAAATTGTGACCCCGGACCCCTTTCTATTGGACATCCAGCAAGTCAGGGGTGCCCCCTAAGGTCCACTTCTACATCCCTGGGGTGGCCATTCTTTGCTTTCTGTCCCATTAGAGTGCACCAGCCCTCAGTCCAAGTGTACAGACAGCTTCCAAGCAGGGCCTAGTTCATTCATTCAGGTCTCTCTGTTGAATCTTTCTGGAGTAGTCCCTGGGAGATGCCATGCTTCCTGCAAGGCCCATCCTAAGTGCTTACAGTGGGTCACTGAGGTTGGGTAGAAACACATTCATAGTGTCTTCTCAGCAACATAAAATCTTATTCATTGTCCCCCTAGGTTCCCTATAATCATTGTGTTGCGTCCCTTCCCAATATGAGGTTGCTTTTCCCCACTCACCCACCATACTCATCAATAGAAATATCAGTATCCTCCAAAATATAGCTGATACCCTCCCCTGGTCTTAACTTCAGTTCCCAGCAAGGTTCTCCTTCCATTCCTTTATGTTTGATATTCCTGTAGTTGGGAAGTGGATGATATGGCTCTCAGTGGCTCCTTTGGCCTGTTCTTTGTGGAGTCCCTTCTACTTGGTCACCATCTTACACTCCTCTCAACTTTTCCTTATAGACTAAGCTGTGACCTTGTGAAGGAAGGGGCCAGTAGAGATTGAGAACCAGAAGCAAGGAGATCAGGTACAAAAGACTGGATTAGAAGTCTTAGCAAAATGACAGAGAATGCGATATTTGGAGGTAGAATCATTAGAACTTGATGAGTGATCAAACTTGAAAGAAAAGAGCCACGAAGCTCCCCCAGGCCAGATGGCTAGGTGCAAGTGGCATTGCTTTGTCTAGGATAAGGATTCCAGGAAAATTTGGTTTAGAGAAAATGGATTAGAGCTAACAAGGTTTATTGGATAAGAAACTATTTGTGAAGAGGAAGCAACTCAAAATGAAAAGTGGTTCCAGGGCTCACGTGTACACAGTTAGAATGCTCTTTCAAAATGTAATGTCTTTTGCCCTTTGCTTTGATTGGCTAATCACATTTTAATTTTTCTTTCTTTTGATAAAAACTGGTTACTGAATTCTAAATGTTGCTCACTAATATCAATTAGGAAAACTTTCCCAAGTTTTAATTATTCCTAGGGTTGTTATTTTTTTAAATAACGTGCAGCTAATTTTGGCTCTTGGTCTAAGAAAGCCAAAGGCATTAGTACATTATTCCAGCATGATAAGAACTTGAAAGTAGGAGTAGCTTTCTCCTCAAAAGGATTAGAGGTCCATTCTCTCCCAGGCTTGAGAGTGTTTTGTGTATTTGTGTATTTGTCTCTTGAAGAATACAAGCAAAACACAGGATCTGAAAGGAAGGATCAACCTACTCTGTTCTAATAAGGATGTTCCAATAAGGATGTTGTGACCCCCAACACCGTCATTCAGAATTCTTTTATAATCTTCTCTCTCATTCCACCCTTTCTACAAAGAAGTGGCCACATCCCCTACAATCTTGTCATTCTTGAGTTCCTGCCACGCTAGAATATTCTTTCAAACCACCAAACTTTTCCCTAGATAATTGGCTGTGAGAACAAATGGTATTTCAAAAATAATAACAAATACCTAGTGACTATTTCATCTACCTTCATAGTGCTCTCCAGCTAAGAATTTCTGACAGTCTGAGTCCATGGAGAGTGCTCCACAAAGTCCTCCTACCTTTCTATTTCCACCAGTCACCACAAGGAGCAGCCAGCAGTACTACAGGGTGGTACTTTTGACAGATGCCAATGTCTTTCTCAAGGGCTGTCTGAGAAGACTTGTTTTGAGGTTGCAAAGCATTGTGGCTATATCTTAGGGGATAGTTCATCCTTTTGGCCCAAAGTGGCCCGGTCTGTCTGTGCCTCCCTGTCTTGGCTTCACTGAGACATCCACAAACACTTCATCCTAGATTCTACTTGTAGCTCATTCCACACCACTCAGCTGTGCCATGAAGGGTGGAGGCCTATTCTTCTAGTGGCAAAAATCCGGCCTGTCACTGCACAGAGAACCTATCATATATATTTTGTCTTTCACATGTCCCAGTCCCTTGTAGAGTCCCTGACATATGCTGTTGATAGTTGTCACCAAGTCGATTCTGAGCACTTTTCATTAAAATCTGCCACTGGAAATCCTATGAAGTACAGTTGTAGGCTGATATGCAAGGGTCATCATGAGCCAGAACTGACCAAACAGCAGCTGGAAAGCAAGGTCTGCATGGCCATTTAGATTCAAATATACTCAAAATGTTGCCTAACATTTTGTTAAGTTACATGCATTTGTAAAAGCAGATTAGTAGGCCTTTCTACGGGGAATGGGGGCCGGGAGGGTATCAGTGGGACTCTCAAACTTCCAATCTCTTGGTTAGCATCTGTGTTAGTCTGGGTAGACTAGCGAAACAAATTCAGAGATATTCATATGTATATAAGCAGGAGCTTCAGATTAGGAATAATTGTACATAAAGAAAACATCACAGCCCTTTCAATATCATGTCCTTAAATCTGATATTAACCAGTATGTCTGATACCAATTTATAAAGTCCACTTCAGACTCATGAAACACATGCAAGGATGCCAAATTCAGAAAAAACCACAGGCCAGTGATTGGGCATCTAGTGGATCCAGTGACATTGTAAGCATCTCAGCTCTGACAGGCATCTCCATATGGCTTCTCTGGCTCCAGAGGGCTGGTTCCATCAACCTCTCTCCTTGTGTCTTCTCCACGGGGATATCTTCCAGGGAGTGAGCCAAGAGAGAGGATGTCTCCCAGCTCTGAGAAGAAAATACTGGAGTTCCCAGAATCCTCAGGAGGCCATGCCCACACAGAGGTCTCCTTGGATATATCCTAATTGACGCACAAGACTCCAACCCCACAGTCTTAATCCTTTAACTGATACCAGATTAGGTAACTACTACAGCAGCCAAGTACACTAACTGTTTGCACTATGCAGGGATTCCAGTTACTATGTAGTAGTTACTCAGTATGATATATAATATAATCCCACATAAACATAGGATCCCTGGTGATGTAGTGGATTACTCCTTGGACTACTAACCAAAAGGCAAGAACTCTGAAACCACCAGTTGCTCCATGGGAGAAAGATGAAGCTTTCTACTCCCGTAAAGATTTATAGTATTATATTTACTGACAGAAACCTTAACACACACCCTTCTTTTTCTTTTACCCATCACTTTTCCTAGATCCAGTGATCAAAATGCAGGTCAACAAACACATGCCCTGTCTAACATCAGATGCTCACAAATCTGAGTACAGCTTTAGGCTCTAATTGAGGTAGTGGGTTATGCAGGTCATTTCCTCTTTAGAAATATTTCTTCTTCTTCTTCTTCTTCTTCTTCTTCTTCTTCTTCTTCTTCTTCTTCTTCTCTCTCTCTCTCTCTCTCTCACACACACACCCTAACCCTTCACATTCCCTGACAAACCAGAACCCACCTCATCCTTCTACTTTGCATTTTTATTATTTTCCCCAGTAGCCTGTCTCTTGCATAAGAATGGGAAACCGGCTTAATTTGCTTTGCATGCTCAGTGCCTCTAACAGTATTTGGAACTTTTTCCTTAGTCATAAAGGAAAAGAGGGGCAGAAAGAAAGTAGAAAGGATGGTAAAAAGAAATGGATGAAAGAGGGAAAGAAAGATGCACTGGCTTGGGAAAATGAATCCCTAGTTTTGTTGCTGCTTCCAGGATCTCTTGGTATTGCATATTGCTGTTAGTGCTGTCAAATTCTTCCAGGTGTAAAGTTAACTTAAGCTGGGAAATTAGGTGATGTGAGATCCTGCTAGTTTTCAAAGCATTGGCACAATACATGGAATACAATCATCTCAGGGCTTGAGGAAAGAGCTAAGCCTTAAGACCTGGGAATAACCTGAAATTTCAACTCGTTGAATGACAGCTCTAAACCTATTTGTTACACTTACACTCGGATCAGGCACTTAAAGCTAAAACAGGAAATAATCATATTGCATGATATAGTTTGAATAATGAATATGTGGGATGGATTTCCCGAGACTGCAATGTACATGCCTTCTAATATGGCTAAGAGGGACTGATACACGGTGTGCTGAAATCTTGTGCTAAAATTGCTATATTTCTATCCCGATCCTAGAGAGAATCAGACAGAAGAATCCACTACAATTAGAATGTCAATTTGCACTTCTCCTCTTCAAATTGCATTTCTAAAAATAAGATCATGAAAATATGTATTTGTGTGGGAAGAGGGTTATTGTAGAAGGCACAAGAAAATGCCTGGGCTCAGAAATTCCATTCAGGAGAGGCTTTCACTGCAGGGAGCTTCTGAGCCAGGAAAAAAGCTGAACAACACACTCTTCACACAAAAGAGTTGCAGCCAGAAAGCTGATTGCGTTGCTAAGCTTATAAAATAAAAATTTTAAAGGCATGCAGAAAACACTGTTTTACCTGATAAAGCTCGTTATGCCTTCTTACTGTCACCTGTTTCAGACAATCTTTGAAGGGATGGCCATTAAAGCATGCTGAAGATTTTAGAACTTGAAAATGGTTCATTATTGAATATATTTGGCAACTACTATATAATGGAATGCATGTAAAGAGTCCTGACGGAGTCCTAAGAATTTCTTCTAGGTCTTATGTTCCCTGCTTCATGTTGTGCAGTTAAAACTAAATATAGCAAAAGGGTTCATGATTTTTCACTAATGGGAAGTGAAAGAACAATCTGATCTTGGGAGTTCTTTCCTGGAGGAGGCTTCCTGGGCAATGAGGATTGCTTAAGGAAATTTCTCTGCTGGAATGCGGGAAAGAATTAAGTGGAAGGAGGAAAGGTTTGGGCATCCCTCTTATTAACATTTTATTTTGTTATTATTTCTATTTGGAAAATTTTAATAGAAAGGTTCACTGGGAGAAGTCTTGTCTATCATGATGGAGACCAGGGTCCCATTCCAGAATTTGCAGCTCATGTGCCCCCATGATAACTAGTGGGTATTTTCCTGTTGCTGCTTTCAGGTATGTCTTCTGTTGCTGTTGATTCTCTACCAACAGTAATCCTGTTAATATTTTTTGGAATGATGGTCTAGTTTTCACAAATTCCCTTAGTCTTTTCTTATGTGGAAATATCTTTATGTCTCCTTTGTATTTGAGGGATCATTTTGTGACAGATCTAGGATTGTTGGTTGGCAGGCTTTTTAAAATCCTCTTTCAGAATTTTATAAATGTCATTCCATTGTCTTTGTGCCTACATAGTTTCTGCTAAGAAGTCCAAGTTTATCCTTATCAGTTTTCCTTTGTAGGTGACTTTTCTTTTTTCCTCTAGCTGTCCTCAGGATTCTCTCCTTTTCCTTGATGAAGAATGGGTTCAAAGTAGGAGACAGCGAGCTAGAGAGGGCTTATTTGGCAAAATTTTAGTGCTGTCAATAACATTTGTAAAGTTATAACTCTCCAGTACATCCTAGAAACATTATTTAATTGGTGTAATTACGCAACTTGAAGCAACTAGACTGAGATCAATGTCTAGGTTATTGAGAGTCAGTGACATTAATATGAGGACAGTCAGTACATCCTAGAAACATTATTTAATTGGTGTAATTACACAACTTGAAGCAACTAGACTGAGATCAATGTCTAGGTTATTGAGAGTCAGTGACATTAATATGAGGACAGTCTGTGTTGTGCTTCAACAAGTAGTTCACATCTCAGAAAGTTAACAAAGTTCTATTTATTTTTATGTCATATCTTAATTTCATAGCACATTTTTATTCAGCTACTCAAGATGATGGGAACACCATTACGTGAATCATCAACATTCATTATGTCAGATGCTTTTGGACTGTGTCTTTCCTAAAAGATCCATTGAAATCCTAATTCCCGCACCTTTGAATTTGATTGTTTGGAAATAGTGTTTTTTTTTGTTACATAAGTCAGATCATACCAATGCAGGATAAGTCATAAAGCTAATTCCTAAGGCTCACAGGGGAAAGAAGCTGCCACATGAACACAGGCATATGTGGGGGATCATTTACATGCACAAGGGTACTGAGGACTACCTAAGCTATTGGAAGCTGCAATAGGGAAGGAAAGACCCCCTCCTACAATCATGTCCTGAATTCAGATTTCCAGGCTTATGAAAGCTGGAAAAAATTGTTTATGAAAGCTTCCCACTTGTATATTTTGGTTATGGTAGCCTTCACTAACTAGAGAGAGCAGCACAAGAGAGAACTTGGAGAACTGACACCAGCTCCTAAACTCTTTGGCCTGGAAGTGCTACACTTTGGTTTTGCCCATAGTCTATTTGTCAGTTTTCCTCACATGTCTCACTTGACTGTAAAGAGGTATGGGAGAATAGGGTATACATATAAGGAGACTATTTGCATTAACAGCCATTCTATATTAGCTTATAAAGTGATTACTAATACTATTCATATTTTACATATATTGATATTTGAAGGCAAGGGGAGTTAGTTAATGAGCTGCAGAGCTAGTACTCAAATCCAGGCAATTTGGTTACCTAAGTAGATGGTATACAGTATAGAGAAGAATGAGTAGTATATTTCCTTTGAACGTTGCCATTCCTAATGGAAAGACGCACATGGTGGTGATTTCTTTGTACTGCAGTTTCTTGTAAGGTATCAAGAACAATTGAGTGCAGCATGATTTTTTAAAATTTTATTGATAATAACTATTCTTTTCAATGATTTTATTGG
>PVJH01014103.1:0-58069 GCA_004026705.1 Nesogale talazaci
AAAAAAAAAAATTGTAACACATGGGATGAATAATCATATAATGTCATAAAATGGAAGATAATTACACAATATTTAGAATCGTGATCTAGCAAAAACGACATTTATTTGGTTGTTTGCTTGTTTGTTTTTGGAAGAATATAACCCAATCCATGCTGATGTGGCATCAGAAATTATTTAAAATATTAGACTTTGATTAAGATAATTATGCTAATACAATTATGGCTGTCCTCTATTGCCACATGTGTAATTAAAATTATTTTAATTGTCATATTCACAGCTCAAATATAATTAGCCACTGATTTACAAAATCTTTAACTCTAGCTCAAAAATTGCTCCAATATCTCAATGAGCTCCTTGTTTTGGATGAGGAAAGATGTATGATGTAGATAGAGGCTTACAACGTATTGTGGGTATACTCAGATTTCATATTCTGCCACATACTAATTTAGTCAGTATGCTTAGCCTTTTGAGAAATAACGTTTTTCCTCTAAAATAAGCTTTCATTTTCATAGTATCTTAAATGCTTAAAAGAACCATCAGCCTTCCATTTACCAAAATCATAGACACCCGTCTTTCAATACTTCAGATAATGTGACAAATATCAATTATTTTATATTTTAAGTAGTTATCACAAGCCTATATTCTCTTTTTTAGTGACCCTTTCCAACATTAATAAATGACAGCAGAAAAATCTATATGTAATTATAAATTACTATAATAAACAAGACTAATCTCCAAAGATAATATACTTCAAATTATAAATCTTAATGATACATTTTATTGTTATTAAAGCAATATTTCTTTATGATACCAATAGTCATTTTTGCCTATTTTTATATTATTTCAATTATATAATAAAAGAAAAACATGTGAAATATTATATAGAGAAGAAACAATTAAAGAATACATTTCATGTTGTAATTTTTACTAGGTGTTTCAGTGGCAAAATTTCCATGTGGGAAATGTTGATCAGATTCTAAGTCAATGAGTATACTTGTAGTCGTAGTCACTGCTCATTTGCCCATGCATGCTACTTCATTGCTATGGCACAGAATAAGGTTCAGCAGAGACTTACAGACTAAAAAAAAAAGAAAAAAACTAAGAAAAAGGGCCTGGTGATCTCCTTTTCTGAAAATCAGCCATTGAAAGGCCTCACAATTATAATAGTTGAAAACATCACCCATCCTGGGGACAATATAGAAGTTGACAGCAATGTTCTTCTTTGTGCATAAGATTGCATTAGTCAAGTCCTGAGTCAATAGACGCTAACAAAAATGACTGCTCATGAGCATATTGTACTTTTTCAATGTCTCCTTTAAAACAGCCAAGAAATGTAAGCATCTCCTTATAGTGCAAAAGGAAGGACATTTCGTTATATCTATAGTAACAAAAATATATAAATAAAAAATTATTCACAGGAATTGAAAAAATATTACATACAAGAAAGTGTTAGTGAACTGAATTATAAACAGATTTGACTCACTTATGTAACTTTTGTATTTTTGAACAGGAACCTACTCTCCGTACAGATGGGTGTCAAAAGTGGGTCTTCTGCCAATGGGGAGTCAGCAAGAGGGCAAGGACAGCTTAGCTGAACCTAAGACAAAACTGTAGGAAAATCAACTATAAGCATAATTTCAAGGAATCAAAACGCAAAGCAAATTTTAAGGACAAACAATTTTTCTCCATCTCCCCTTCTAAAAATACTTACATAGAGAGCATTAGTGGATAAGGGGGCTACAAATTAACTTCTTCATATTTGCATAATAATTAGATTTCAGGGCACTGACCGAATAATTGCAAAGGTAAACTAAAACTATTGGAAATAGAAATCCAATTTTTCCAAGTTCAAGTACTGATACCATAAACACACACACACACACACACACACACACACACACACACAAGAGGAGTCAATACTTGAGTTATTTATTTGTTGGTTTGTGTTTGTGTATTTATTTTGAGAACTCAGGCAATTAAGGCAACCTAGTCAGAGTTCAATTAAAACCTAGGAGAAAGCTGAATGATCAGCCCCTAACCACACAACTGTGACAGAGTTTGCATAATAGGAAAATAAATACAGCAAAAGGCAATGCATCTTTTCAAATGCTACTATTTGTGTGCAATAAATGAGAAAAGAACAAAAACAAATTGTGGTTTATGAAAAGAAGCACAAAACTGTGACATGCAGCCCAAAGAATGTAGGGTCTGTAAAAACAGACTCCGGGATGACTTTTTATGAGAAAGGTTAAGTCAGAATATCAAACAACCTTTGTAACATAAAATATAATGAGTCCACTGCTTTCCTGTAAATAGTTTGATATGAGGAGTGAGGAGATGAGAAATTAGCAAAAGACAAATACTAAAATTAATCATTATAATAGCTGAAATAAAAAAATTCAGTGGATTGGGAAAATGGCAGTCAGTTGTAAAAATACACAGAAAAGGGATCCATAAATTTCAATATTGTTTTTTAAAGTTATCCATTTGATTTCATAGATAAAAGAAACTTAGAAATTTGTGCAGCATGAGTAACATCTTATATACAGAACCACAAATATTGAAAAAAAACTTGTAACTGGAGTCCTAGAGGGAACACAGGGGAGGAAAAGAGATAAAAAGATAATGAGAAACAATTCTGGGAAGGAGAGGAGGGGAGAGAAAAGAAAGAATGAATTAATTGGAAGAATAAAGTATTTAGAAAGAGAATGGCAAAAATGTTCCATGATTTATAAAAATAGCAACACAAGCTCTATGTAGCTGTACAGAACTAAGGTTGGTAGGCATAAGAAAAGCACACCAAGGCAATTATATTCCAAGAAATGAAACAAAGATAAGGAACCTTAGAAGCATCTGAAGGAAAAAGTCACATTACTTGCAATGAAATTAAATAGAATGATGGCTTCTCATCAGAAACAATACAAGGCCATTTGTACAATAACACAGGGGATGGCATTTTCTAAGTGTGAACTTAAAAGGGGGGGGGGATTTAATATCCAGTGTAAACATCTTTCAAAAATGAAGGTGTAATAAAAACATTTCAGATTAATGAAAGCTGAGAGATTTTGATGCCAGCAGGCCTATAGTACAGGAAATGATCATGGAAGTTCTTCAGGTTGAAAGGAAATTATATTGGAAGTATACTGAGAAAATTAGAAAGGAAAGAAGAGATGAAAAATGCACTTTTTCTCATTACTAGAGATATTAATTTCGAAGATGTGGTTAAGGCATTTATGTATTTATTGTTATCAGGATCCATGCCCACAGTTACTACTTGTTAAGGCTCATATGCTTCCACAGGTGACCAGACCAGTGGTGACCTTCTGTCCTTTCTCTGTCCTCCTGCTTCCAATCTTCATGGAGCAGCAAGATCTTTGTCCTTATGCCTTCCCAGCTCTGCCCCTGGACAGAGCCATTTCTTTAGTAGAGATATATGGAATTTGTCAGTAGAAGGAATGGTATTTAGACACCAAGGGTACTAAATATATCTATCGCTTATGAGTTATAGGTTCTAATGGATTGAAGTGGTAAAAACCTAAGAAGTATATGTATTTATATATATATATATATATATATACATACAGATTAGGTTGTTTTCTTCCCTTTTGTCTTTTGAATTGTCATTTTATTGTACTTTCCCCTTCCCCTCAGAACATTTCAAGCAATGCATATTTTCAGAAAAGAATTCGCTTTGCAAATTTTTCTCCCATTCACATATACAATGGGCTGGAAAACAGTAGCTAGAAAATAAAAGCTAGTGTAAAATTAAAATGATCAACCCAGTGTAGGTTAGATCCAGCTCTGATTTGACAATTGTCTTACAGAATATCAGAAATCTGTTCTTTCAGCGGGCCTGGTGCTCTGATTTAAAGAACATCTCTTCTTTCTGCTTGCACTCCCCCTTCCTAAAACTAGGACTTTCCCCTTTAAGCTCTAACACCAGTGCACCTCATTTTCCCAAACTGAGCCATCTTCTCTTCCTTGGTGGCTGCACACCATGGAGGATGACAGAGCTCTTGAAGTTGCAACAGCCTTTTGTTTCCCTTATTTTTTCTCCATATAATTATTTGTGTAATTTATGCCTCGCTTTATATTTGCCTTCCTTCTATAGTTCTATTTGCTCTCACTAGTCATTCCTGTCAGAGCCTAAAGTGCAGTCTTTCATCTTCAGCTACTCTTCGAAAACCAACACTATTATTCTGCAGGCATATATTTTTAACTGGCACTAGGAATGAAGACTCCCTTGGGGTTACGCATACCTTTTACCCATTGCTACGAATTACTTTTACTGTACCGTCATGATTACCCACTATGTGGGTGGGTCTTTAAGTATCGCCAGTAGGGCTGCACTTGGCCCACGGATGGGTTTATTCCAAATAAAATGTCTGAATTTGTATCAGCGATGAGTAGGTGACTTCAGGCCAGTTCTCTGAGGAATACATTTCTTTTGATCTCATCAGATACCTTTGAATAAGAGGGCATCTAATCAAAGCAGTGGCTTCCAAATGAGAATCTCCTGGACCAACTAAATGCAAAGCCCAGATGTCAGCTGAGAAGTTTCTGGACACTCTTTTGGGATTCCATAGAAGTCATTATAACATATGTTCTAGGTGAACCCATGACAATCACCAAGGCATATTAGGACGAAACTTTAAGAAAATGGAATACTCTATTGGTGAGGGGGAAGGGGAAGGTCAGAAAAATCTTGTTTATGCATTTTTCAATAACAGCAATGCACCCATTCATTCTTCGAAAGTAGTAATCATTGCCCTATGAGAATTTCACTGGGAGATCTTACTGTATCCACCGACAGCCCTGAACTTGCCACTTTGGATTTCTTATTTACCTCAAACTCACAGAATACATATATTTTTAAAAACCATGATTTCAGTCCCTTGGGGATGCCAAAAATGTGATTTCACGTGGTATAAATGCAAGAGTGATGAAGTTTTCACACAGGATTTTCGCTGATTTTGCTGGTGGTGCTGGTGGTGGGTGCCACGGAATCGATTTTCAATATAGCAATGCTATAAACAACAGAATCAAACAAGACTCGCCCCTGAGTCATCGCCCTACTTGTTATGTTTGAATTCATTTTTGCAGCCTCTGTGTAGATCCATATCTTTAAGGATCTTCCCCTTTTTCACTGACCTCCTACTATATCAAGGATGATATCCTATTCCAGGGAATAGTCTTTCCAGTTAACATGGTCAAAGTTTTTAATGCAAAAATCTCATCATCCTTACCCACAAGGAGCATTCTGGTTGTACTTTGTTCAAGACATATTTATTGATTCTTTTGGCAGTCTATGATTCTTTAATATTCTTGTTTGTTTGCTTTTTGGCTTTTTTTTTTAAGAAACACTGCGCTCTGGTGGTGGAAGTAAGAGGCCCAGCCTTGTTCCTGGAGAACTGCTGCTGGATTTGAACCGCCAACCCAGTGGGCCGCAGTCCCACACACAACCACTATGCCACCGAGGCTCAGCCTGCTTTAATATTCTTTACCAACACCATAATCCAAACGCATTGTTCTTCTGTCTTCTTCATTCAATGTGTGTAAACTTCACATGCATATGAAGCAATTGAAAATACCATGAGTTCATCCACCTTACTCCACACACTGTCATGCTGACTCTTCAAGACTTCAAAGAGGCATTGTGGAGTTTATTACAAAGCTTTGCTTGATTCCTTGACTGCTGTTTCTCTGAAGGCCGATTATGGAGCCAAAAATGATGACATCACAACTTGTGCATTCCAATCACCAATAGTATTCGATGCATCTTGATTTCATGCTTGGTAAATTTCAGAATGAAGACTTTGGTAGAATTCTTCAATTTCCTCATCACCGGCTTCCAAGGCATAAATCTGATTAAGAGTTGTAGTGACCATATTTTTTAGATAGATTTTACCCTATCCTAGACAGCACCAAACTTCAAAATAGATCTTGGGAGGAGGGAGATAGATCTTGAAAGGGACTTTTTCATGATATATGCAATACCATTCCTCTTGGAATTTTGTAGTTCCAAGTATAGGAAACCAAATGAATTTCAGATTTTAAATGACAAAAAAAAAAACAGAACATTTGAGCACACTAATTCCTAGGATATTGATTTGTATTAAATCATTTTATTGGGGACTCATAAAACTCTTATCAGAATCCATCCATTCATCCACTGTGTCAAGGACATTTGTACATGCTGCCATCTTGTACAAATGTTCAAAGCATTTCTTTCTACTTGATCCCTTGCTATCAACTCCTCATGTTTTTCCTCCCTCCTCTTCCCTCACTCCCTTATGAACCCTTGATAATTTATCATTTTTTCATATGTTTCACTGACCATTGTCTCCCTTTACCCCCTCGTCTGTTGTCTATCCCCCTGGGAAGGGATTATAGATATGTCATTGTGAGCATGTCCCCATTTCTCCCCCCACCTTCCCCTTACCTGGTATAACTTCTCTCAATACTGGTCCCAAGGAGTTTATCTGTCCTGTATTTCCTGTGTTTCCAACTCTCTGATCTATACCCATGTACATACTTTGGTCTAGCCAGATTTGTAAGGTAGAATTGGGGTCATGATAGTGGAGGGGAGGAAGCACTAAAGAACAGAAGAAAGCTGTATGTTTCATCAGTGCTATGCTGCACCCTGACTGGTTGGTCTTCTCCCCATGACCTTTCTGTAAGGGATGTCCAATTGCTTACGATTGGCTTTGGCTCTGCACTCCACACTCCCCCCTCCCACTCACATTACGATCTTTTACTCTGGGTCTTTGATGCCTTATGCCTGATCCCGTTGGTACCTCATGAGCACACAGGCTGGTGTGCTCCTTCCACGTCAGCTTGGTGCATCTCAAGTTTACTTTTGCTGACTTCCCATTTTCCTATGCTGATGCTTCATACACATTCCAAGTTCCAATTATTAATTGGTGTTTGCAACTATTTCTTCTCATGTTAAGTCATGCTCTGTCAGCAAAGGAAGGCCTTGAAGGCTTTATTATCTACTTTGGCCAACCCTACTTTGATAAGGAAGGTCCGAGTCATTTTTCCATGTCTTCTCTCCTGAGGGACTCATCTTCTGGCACTATCCTGGTCATTATTCTGCTACAATTCATGAGGTTTTCAGGATCTGACAAGGGTTCACTGCTATTGACAACATTTTCAGTTGATTATTCCTCTGAAGCAGACAATCTATTCCTTCTTTAGGGCCTGTTCTCACTTTGAAAGCAAAGAAAATTTCACTGTGGGTGACCCTGTTGATATGTGAAATGCCATGGACATAGCTTCAAGCATTACAGCAACACTCGAGTTACCACAGTACAGCCCACTGACAGACACATGGTGGGAACAAGTGTTAGAGGGACGGTAACACCACAATCATGAATGTACAAACCTAGGCGGAGACTCTGTTCACGTATTTTTATATTGTTTTGCTTAATAAATATTTCTGTGGTTTTGTAATAATACTTTTTGATCTGTCCTACAAGTAATGCTAACCACCAATTTCGAGATACTACACACAATATTATGTGAATATCTTATTGCCTGTCTTCTAAAGGACATGTATGAAAAATCCAGTTTTGAATCTGGGCTTTGACTGTCAAATTGTATTTACATTTTCAATTTGAGTAATTGTAGTTATGTCACTCTTTTTCTACAATAATTTTATTGGCAAGTAAATTATATATCATATAAATCAATAGTTCAAACATTCCATCATGTCATGGAGAATTGTACAATCAGCCCCACATCAATTTTAGAGCATCCCCACCTCCACCCCAGTCATATTTAAAAACTCTTAAGATTATTTATGCAAACACAACCTGTTCTAGTGTGCCTTACTCCTTCTGTCTTCATTAGTTACTCCCAAATTCCCTTTCCCTCCTTATCTCTCTCCCCCACCTCACTCCTTTGTTCCCCATATTCGCTTGTATCCATTATTATCATTACATATCCATTTTTCTGGTGCTTCAAAGCTAGGAGACCCAACCGAAAAAAAATAGAAAAATAAAATCATGCTAAGATGATGAGGGTAAAAAGCATACTATGTGCTATACAAATGAAAATACTAATAATGTGTAGGAAGGCAAAGACCACCAACAATAATCAAAACCCAGGGAAGACATTTCTGTCATGAAACCTGTAAAAAACACTTGCACCCAGAACAAATTCATTTCACATCGATAGGGTGGCTAACTGGTCAAATGTCCAGTTCTTTCCAGCATCATCAAGATTACAATGGTCACTGCCAATAGTAAAGCTCATGGAGACGTTTGCCTGTGGCTAGTCACTCTAGATTCACTGCATTAGCCTGCACACCACCGTGTCTTTATCCTGCTCTTTTCCTCCAATAGATTACAAGGAAAGTTTGTTTTCTCACCTATCTCTCTCTACTTGGCTTGGCATCTGGCGTACAATCAAGACTCAATACTTATATAAACTTCAACCAGAAAAATCTACATTATAGAAATGTGAAAAGGTGCTTTTGAAATATTTAAATGACCTAACACCAAAGTGAAAATTTTGTAGAAATGAGAATGCAGTACAAATATTAACCCAGCTTCTTTTCTTTTTCAATTTATCTTGTTTTAGCTTTCATTTTAATGTGGAGACATTACTATCACCATCACCATCACTTCTTTCACTCCTTCAATTTTCCCTAGGGATTATTGACACAACAAAAAACTACTTCTTATTGTAACCTGTTAAAAATAATATGAAATCAATAATTCAGTTCTCATTACAAATCACTCTTCCCTTCTGCTTTTTTTTATGCTTCATTATGATCACTTGATTTTCCAAACAACTTCATTTTGCTTCCTTGGGACCAATTACTTTTAAGAAGAGATTATGATCTATATAAGAAGAAACATTTTGAATTCAGCCTATTAAAAATGTGCTGTTCCATTTGAAAACAACTTTTGAGAAGTACAGTTTTGGCAAACTTTATAGTCTTTAATATAAAAGTTAATTTGTGCTCTCTCTCACTATGTTGGTCCTAACATCCAGACAATAAGTGGAAACACTTGTTTTTAACAACATCTAGTTGCTTTTGACAACTGATGTTTAATGAGATGTTCTGTATCCAAAGTCCTCAGTTCCTGAATGTTGAGGTCATAATGTTTTCCAACAATAATATGCAACTCTTTGGTATAAATGACTGTGAGATTGTATAGTAATGATGTAGAAATAGCAATTGTCAGTCTTCTTTCTTTCCTTACCATGTGTGTATGCTGCCTCTTGGTGTCTACATGAATTCTCTGCATAATTTCAGTAGCCAATTTAAGCCCTACAGTATTCGTTACAAAAAATGCATTATGATACTTTGAGTCTTTATATATGTGACATTATCAGAGCTTTCTCTTTCAAATAAGTAGATTGAGTATGTTGGTAAACTATTTTTGTTGGTCATAGCTGTAGTGCCATAGCTATAGTTGGTCATATTAATAAAAACATTGAAATATAGCATACACACAAAACTGTTGCTCAAAAGTATTCTAATTATGCATCTCTAATATGAGGAAACCCATCTCTGTGTTTTTATCATTTCTTTAAATTGGCAGAGCACATAATGATACTATTGAAAAAATTTGATGAACTAGACGAATTTGGATTCAGCAAATGGGACAAAAATCCAAAATAAAATGGTTTAAACATTATGTAATCTATGTAGCCTCCTATGTAAAACCAGCCAGAAATGCCAAGTTTCATCATGTGAGGAATCAGGTTTCTATTTTCTTACTCTACAATCTCATAGAGCTTGTTCTCATCCTTGTGATCCAGAAGTGATCACCAACCACCATATCTACTCTGCAGCTGGAAGGAGAAGGAACAAGGTAAGGATGGAGGTTGAGGAGACATATGCATTTTCCATTGAGGGCCATAGTTCAGAAGTTACATTAACACTTGCATCCATATTCCTTCAATCACAATTTAATGATGTGGCCACATGTAATTGTAAGTGAGTCTTGAAAATGTAATCTTCAGTTAGGAGTGGAATATAGCCAGCTAACATTTAGAATTAATGGAAGAACTGGTGATTTAAACCCATGGCTGCAAGTGAAAAGACTTGGAGCTCTGTGCCTGTAAATATGATCACCTAGGAAACCGACGGACCATTAGAATTTGTTCTAGTAGATGATTATATTCAGAATCAATTTCCCGGCATACAGCAGCAATAATTAAAATAGAGAAAAGTAGATATTGGAGGAACAACTGGACATATCTTCCACACAAATACAACTGAATGACAATTTATCTTTCTTATCCAAACTTGCTAAGATGTAAAGCTGTATGAGAACAATCCTAAGATTACTTTTTGAACAGGTGAAGAGATGGCAAGTTTGAATAAACAAAGAACTTTTCATTTCAAGGTTAGCGAATGAATTGGCATGGCTCTGTGAGCCAAAGTCTGTAACTCCCACCAGCTAACCTTACCCTGCATGAGTCTGGGAAGAAGATAGAGGAGATACTGACTTGATTTGCCTGTGAGTCATTATGAACAAGCTCCCCTACAGGGCCATTCTGCTGCGTTTAACATGAGCCTGTGAAGCAGCAGGAAGAGGCATCTCATTCCCAGCATGAGTCAGGAGCAGAGCCAGTCCTTGAACCCCAGCTCCTCTGTGGTGAACTTTCTAGATCCAGAAGACAGTTATACCACTAGAGGAGCCACAGCAGAACCTGGAGCCAGGAAACAGAACAAGTGATGGATTTCCCAACCTGTGTAGCAAGTGAAGGTCAGAGATTTTGTGTCAGAGACTAACTTGTAGAGTGGGGTGCTTCGGGGCAATTATTTGGGGAAGTTGGATTTGCTGACCATGGAAGTGGATTTGAGTGTCTGGAGTGGAGGCTTACTAAATGAAGTGTCTCAGGGAGCTGGGTTTGGAGATTAGCAAACCTGAAGCAAATGCTTTTGGGTTGAGGCTTATTGCAAAGTGGTGTTGTGTTTGAGCAGACTCAACAGAAGTTTGTCACAGGTCCAGATCAACCTCTCAACTCCGAGCATTTCTCACTGGCATGGCAGCTTGTTAATTTTCTTCAGAAAACCCTTTAATCATGAACTTTGTGAGTTCTGTGTAGTCACTGGAATGTGTATTAGAAAGTAGACAGATAAACTGGTGAATATTGAGAAACTTTTGTCATTTATGTGAAGAGTTCATGTTGTCAATCACACATTTGCCAGATCTCCATTTATCGAAACAGAGGTACAAAATCATATCAATTAAAAAACAGTACAAATGCATCCAAACTTTTAATTTGTATCTTTCTGTGTTCTCCCCAACACCACCAACACCACCCTGGAGTTCAAAAGTGGATTTAAACTTTTAAAATTGAATCAGGGTGTACTTCCTTTAAAGAATGAATGAAGTCGTTCCTACTTTGTGGACAAATAGTGTAATAAAGAAAGGGGAGTCTAAGCATTTGTGGATGTCTTGAGCAGAAGTAAAGTTGAGAAAATGCAATTGGGTAGGACTAAGGTGACCTAAGTTCTAGCTATAAAACTAAATACAGTCAAGAGATTTAGTAATTATAAACCTGTCCCATTTTATGTAGCCAATGTTGTTAATGCTCATGCAGTTTCTCTTAGGTGTCCTACTAAATTCTCTTAACTGCTACAGGTGTTGATCCTGGAAGCACACATTTGCAAACTTCTCCAGGAGATTGCCCTTTAACTAAGTTCCTAATGGGAGAGCCAATGTCATTTACTCTAAGACCCACCCTTTTGGCTTCAGTTGGAATAAACTTGGTACTGTGTAATATTTACTGCAGTTCTCCCTGTAAGATCAGATTGAGTCTATAATCCTTCTAAAGACATCTACATTTAGCTTCTACCTCTCTCTAGCCTCAGACTCTTCAACATATCTTTGACAGCACTCCAACAACAAATTCTTGCCAAAGAATACTTAAACACTTGCTTCTAGAGACACCCATGGAGGCAGCTTCCTTTATACAGGTTAATGTGGGATGGTGTACACACAAATATCATACTCAATCTACAGCATCAGAAATAGCTATAATTTTGATTAGGAACATCCAAATATCTTCAGTAAAGAAGTTGTTAGTTAGAAAATAATATATAGGAACATGTGATACTACAAGTAAAAATAGCTAATTCTAATTAATAATATATATACACTAGTCATAACCAGAGTTAGAGACCTACTGCTAGTCAATAGTGTTACTTCAAGAAACATATATTGTAAAACTCTACCATAGTGTTATAAGGAAAAATATTTGAATTCCAGAAAACAAAGGCTCACATTATTATGAGGCAAAGGCGATGACATGGGAGGCTGCTGTAAGGAACAAGAATCGACGTTCATGTTACTCTGTATCCAAATGATAGTGAGCTGTGTTATCACAGAGGGTCGTCTGATCATTCCTGAGACCTACAAGATTCTGCGGTTGCATAATTAATTCTCAATGTCAAGAGAACTAGTTTTATGGTAACATTTTCCCAACAAATTATTCATTAATCACATAGAAATAAATTATAGAATAACCCAGACTAAAAAATAGTGCTATGGTATACTTTTAAAATTTGACATTTTTCATTTTTATCAAATAAAGTGCTCTTGAAATTAAAGCATATTTATTGAAAAGTTGCTTTTTATTTCTTGAGACTCATGGTACATAGGCAACCACAAGAATTTAAAAGACAATTCATGTTCCTACTTCTCGTGTTATCAGGGGAAAAGATTAAGTCTAGATTAATATTCTCGAATTTTGCCCATTGTTACACATTTTTTCTAATGGAAGAAAGAATGAAGACTCTGAGAGGTGTATCCATATTTAATAACCAAGTAGTGATAATGCATTAAAAATAGTGAGGATTCATTCTCTTTTCTTCAATCTCTATCCTTGACCTTCTGGCTTCAGCAATATGAGATTAAATTAAAAAGGATTTTGATTATACCAAATAGACCTTTCTTCAAAGCAGAGAATACCAGAGAGATGTTACTTTTCATTGACTATGCATAAGCATTCAACCATAACTCTAAATTGTGCTTATATTTGAGAAGAATGAGAATATCAGAACACTTTACAGTGCTCATCCAGACATGGAATTCTTTCATGGATCAAGAGGGAGTTTGCACAGCACAAGCAAATATTGCATGGTTTAAAATAAAGAAAGGCGGACATCAGGAGTGTATACTATCACCATAATGTTCAGTCTGTTTGCTGAGAAAATCACCAGAGGAGCTGGATTATATTAAAAGGAGTGTGACATCAGCAGTGGAGGCAGACTTATTAACCAATTGGGGTATGCACAACTTGTTTGCTAAAAGTGAGGGGGAGTTCATACGCCTGCTGATGAAGATCAAAGAGGGTAGCCTTCAATATGGATTACAATTATAAAATCAATAGGGAATATCATGAAAAATGGAAGAAAGGTTGAAGTTGTCACCAATTTTTGTCTTGCTCGAATCTATAATAAGTGCTTGGGGAAGCAGAAATCAAAGATATATTATATTATGTCTGCTGTGGAAGACCACTTTGAAATATGAAAGAGCAAGATGTTACTTTGAAAACTAAATTGCACTTGATCCAAGCCAGAATATTCTTCATTGCATCATTTTTATGTGAAAGCTTGACATTGAATAAGTAAAACCATAAAAAAATTGATGTATTTTCCTTGTGGTGCTGGCGAAGAATATTGAAAGTACTGTGGACTGCTAGAAGGAAAAACTGATCTGTACTGGAAGAAGTGAAGCCAAAGTACCTTACTTAGATACAAGGATGGCAAGACTTCGTCCTATGTACTTAGGATAATTCCTGGAGAAGGACTTCATGTTTGGTAAAGTGTGTGTGTGTGTGTGTGTGTGTGTGTCCATGTGCACATGTTTGGGTGAGGAGGGCAAGGGCAAAAAATGGGCAGACCCTGGAGAAGATGGATTCTAGAGTAGTTGTGCCATAAATAAACAGATTCAGGAACAGGAACAATTGTAAAATAATACATGATCATGCAGTATTTGATTCTGTTATATATGGGGTTACAGTGTCCTGGAGCTGACCCAACAGCACCTAACATTGTGGTTCCTGTTCACACATCTATGGGCTTTTCCCAAACAAATGCCTTTAAACATGTCTCTGAAAACAGAGGATGGCTGCAGTAAATTATTTCAGTAATGGATGTGTCTTAGTCCTCTTGGACTGCCTTTAAAATAAAAGATTCAATCACAACAGTGGCTTCCAAAGGTATCTGCTAGGCTGGTTAAATTCAAAGCTCATAAAATTATGGTGAATCTTTAGGGGAACTTCCAAAGGGGTCAACTTGATGGATTTTTCTCAAAGATATTTGCAGTGGCTTATTAGGAAGAAGCGTTAAGAATTTTTAGAGCTTCATTTGTAATTGGGGGGGAGGGGAGCCAATGAATTTGAACTGAGGAATTTTTTTAACTGGAGTGGTGCACCTCATCATGTATCAAAATGAGCAAGAGTTCTGTTGGAGAATTCCATTTGGAAACCTTATCATTTGCATTAGTCTGGGTAGACTAGAGAAACAAATTCATAAGCACACATATGTATATAAGAGAGTTTTATATATTTAGCATTCAGTACATATCCCAGCCCAGTTCATATCAAATTCATAAGTCCAGTATTAGTCCATATGTCCTATATCAATCTATAAAGTCCTTTCCAAACTCACGAAACATATGCAATGAAGCCAGATGCAAGACTATCAAAAGTCAGTGGGTAGAACGTCTTTGGATCCAAAAGCATTGTAAGCATCTCAGCACTGACAGGACTCGCCACATGATTTCTCTAAGTCTAGGTATCTGGCTACATCTAGGTAGGTACACGTGGTTTCTCATCCAAGATGTCTCACAGGGAGCCAGTCTTGTCAGTCGAGTCTCTCAGATAGTGAGTGTTATCAGTAATAAGTCCCCAAGGAAGTGAATGGAGAGAGACAGTGTCTCCACCTCCAAGAAGGAATTACTACATTTCCCATAATTCTCAGAAGAAGGCTATGCCCACACAGAGATCTCATTGGCTCTCTCCAGATTGAAAAGATAGACTCCACCCTACACTCTTAATCCTCAAATTGACACCAGATTAGGTGACTGCACACCATTCATGCTAGAGTTCTGATTTTTCCTCATTCAGAATTCTTTTTGTTTCTTTAAATCAAAAAAACATTCCAGTGGAACACAATTTTTAATCCGTTGAGATTGCCAAAACTGCTGTTTTAATGTAAAGTAAACCGAAATGCATAGAAGTCTTTAAGGAAGTGCTAGATATTTGGAAACACTGCCTCCAGAAACACATAGCCCTAGATAGAGAATATGTTAAGAAATAAATGCTTCACATTTTTGATATTTTTATTTGTGTTAGGCTTGAATGACTAGAGAAAGAAATCCAGAGATATCCAGCTATGTATGAGAAAGAGCTTTATATCAAAAAGTGATAGTGGATCAATAAAACATGCCAGCCTAGTCCAACTCAGTTACATAAATCTGACGCTAGTGTGATGAGCACAGTAGTAGTCCCTAAGGCCCTCTTCAGACACACACAGCCACATGCAATGATGCATTGTGCAGGAAGATCACAGGCTGGTGGGGGCAAAGTTGTGTGGATCCAGAGGTGGTGGCTGCCTCACAGGACTCATGTAGGTTTCAGCATGGCTAGTCAACAGAATGGTCAAGGGGTGGGGGATGGAGGAAACTGGTCTTCAGAGAGCCATTTATCTCAGTCACACCTCCAAAGGAGGTCATCAAGCTGCAACCTGATTGACAGGCTAAATTCCACCCATATCTTCTTATAGGTGCTATTTTTGCAAAACAAAAATAACCATCACACTATTTAATAATGTTTCTATGATCTTATAAACCTATCCCTGGTATCTTCTTTGACTATGGCCCAGGGATGTGAATAGTCCTACTCTTGTGCAGAATGCATCGGAGAGTAGACTTTACCCTAACTGCAAATGCATTTTTAATATTCATTCATTATGAATTACAGCTCAATATAAATAAAACAAAAGACTTCACAATTAGACTAACATGATAAACAGAGAAAAGATTGAAGTAGTCAAGGATTTCATCTGGCTTGAATTCACAATCAATGCTCATGGAAGCCTCCATCAAGAGATGAAGTCACGCATTGCGTTGGGTAAATCTGCTACATAAGAACTCTTTAAAGGTGAGGAGGTAACTTTAAAATAGTTTTATTGAGCTATATTTAAAATATTATACAATTCAGGCTGAGCCCCGGTGGCATAGTGGTTGAGTGCGGGACCGTGGCCCACTGGCTTTGTGGTTCAAATCCAGCCGCAGCTCTCCAGGAGCAAGGCTGGGCCTCCCACTCCCACTAGAGGGCAGTGATGCCCCCCCAAAAAAAGAATATATATCTATTATACTATTCAATATTTCAGACCCATTAAAAAGATTCTTAGATGAAGCTGTGCTGGATCAAACAATGGTATTTTCAAGGGCCCGATATGCATGTGAAAATTGGACATTAAATAAACAATGAAGTACTGATGCATGTGAATTATGTGCTAGTGAAGGATATTCAAAGTGAGTGGACATCCTAAAGAACAAACAAAGCTGTCTTGGAAGCAAAATAGTCACACGACCCCTAGAGGCAAGAATGGCAGGAGTTCATCTCAAGTGTTTTGGATACATGACTGAGATACCAGATCCTGAAAAAGGACACCACACTTAGCAGAGTGGCAGGAAAAAAAGCTGGATTGGCCTAGTGGTTGTAACAATAGTTTCAAAATTAAGAACAGTCGAGGGAATGGCATAAACCTGGGCAGTGTTCCCTTCTACTTAAAAAAGGTCTCTCTGGATCAGTAATGTCTTAACGGTCACGTAACAACAATAACATTCCAAATCTACATTGCTGACTCCCACAGCAAGAAATCGATGCTCACTCTCCCAGACTTTGGACACATATATTCAAGTACCTATACTAAATATTTGAAATTCAATCGATATTACTCAATGGCTTCAATAACTAATCTGACCTGTCACGATAGTTTTGAGTTACTTATTTTACCACCGCAAATAAATGACTGCACAAAAGTAAATTTTTTTGCCTTCTTTCATTTAACATAATTTTTTGTTTTTAAAATCATTTATTTTAGTACATCGGTGTATATATATACATATAAATGATTGCTCATGTATAGATACATATCTTATTTATTTTTATTGCTAAATAGTACTGAAATGTATGAATATATAGTAATGTGTTTATCTCCTGCTTGTTTATGACTATCTGAGCTGTTCTCAGTTTAGGACTATTATGAATAAAGCCACTAAAATTGCTCATGTCTTTTTATAGATATAAATTTTTACTTCTTTTGAGAAAATGCTTATAAATGAAATTTATGATTAATAAAGCAAGTATATATCTATTATCGTCTGCAATGTCTGAGATTTGCAGTTTCTTGCCCAAGCTGGATGTCAATCTTTTAAATGTATTTTTTCTTTTCTTTACCTTTTTTTACAATGCTAAATACTATGTAATAATATGTCCCTGTGATTTTAATTTGCATTCCTATGGTTATTTATTATAGTTAACATGGCTATATGCTTATTGACTGTTTTTATATCTTATCTTTCAGTAGCAACCATACTTATTTGTTTTCTCAATTTACTCATTCTGGTTCTCAAATTTACTCATTCTATTCTAAAACATAGATTCAATAATTACTACATTAATATTAGAAACCAAAACAAACCTTAAAAGAAAAATTTTAAGAATTCTTTGTAGTCCTGTTGCTAGTTTAATTTAAATTTTTAAAAGTCACATTTAGGTCCGAGCGAGGCCCAAGAGACGGGAGCTGCTCTCTTTTAACAGCGTGAGACCCCAAGAGGCTGGGTGTACTGAAAAGCAAAGAAGTTTGGATCAACCATTGGAAACAGCATTAAAGGAAGGCATTGATTCCACAATCAAAATGAGGTCCCTGGCAACTTCAATGTTTTCTGTTTCTCATGATGTCTTCCTGAATACCACTTCCATCTGCTGCTGACACTTTTAAGGACCATTGGAAAACCTGGATTATATGGCTTTTGTAGTAAAATGGTTTATACAACAGCCAGGCCCTGTTGCAGAATCTTTTCTTATAGGAGCCCCATTCAAATCTAGCAGCTTTTTTTAGTCACTTGATAAATGTGCTGAAGTAGCATAAAAAATCATATTTAAAATAAGTTAAAATTATAGCATATCACGTACTTAGAAAATTCATACTCACATCCCTATACTTGCTATGTAATTCTCATTTCCAAAGTTACTTAAGTTCATTACTTTCTGCTGTATTTCTCTATTTTATTAAAGTTGAGTAGGTATATATTCTAGATACTTCTTTATTTTTTAGAAAATTATTCCATATAATATGTAGTCATTTAGACTTTTTCTATGTGACGATGTTTTCTAGAAATCACTTCGTGTCATTTTGAAAAGATTGCTCTTTTCATTTTTGTCATTTTTACCAAGTTGTTTCTTTCGTGGCAGCTGCACAATCTTTCAATATGTAGATATACCCATGTGTTAGCCCTGGTAGACTAAGGAAACAAATCCATAGACACTCATATGTGTACAAGAGAGAGTTATCTATAAAGGGGAATTATACATTAAGAAATCATTCCAACTCAGTCCAGTTCAAGTCTATAAGACTGATATTAGCCCATATGCCTTACACCAATCTATAAAGTCTTCTCAGATTCACGAAACACAGGCAATGGTGCCAAATACAGGACTATCACAGGCTACTGGGTAGAAAGGATCCAGTAGCATTGTAAGCATTTCAGTAGTGGCAAGGGTCTCCACATGGCTTCTTTAGTTAAGGGCTGCATCAGGTCAAGTCCATGTGGCATCTCCTCAGGGATGTCTTGCAGGAAGTTAACAGTGAGAGAGAATGTGTCTCCCACCTCCAAGGAGGAAAATCAGAATTCTCAGAAGGCCATACCCACAGAGAGGCCTCATTGGCTATCACCAATATACAGAACAGACTCTACCCCTTCACTTTAATCCTCTCAAGTCTCAAATTGACACAACCAGAGGATATTCAGCTGTCTATATTGCATTTAGATTATTTCAGATTGTGTGAGCTAAACAACCATTTCTAACTATAAGGTCCATAGGTCAAGATGAGGTTGTCTGCTTCTGTAAAGATTTACAGCCCCTGTAAAGATACAGGGAAGCTATAATTTGGAATAAACTTAATGACAATGCGTTAATGTCACAATAGATAACTTTTTACATGGGTTCATTTCTATTTTTGAAGCTATATCTTCATGTTAAATTATTAGAAGTGTTATTAATGGATCAACGAGTAAATGGATAAATAATATTCTTTCTTTGTAAAGAATGCCAAATTCCCTTCATTTTGATTGTCCCATTATGAACTATAAGTAGTATTCTATAAGACTGCTTTTCTTCCATATCCCACTCCAACAAATCTTGATCAATTTTGACTGGATATTTGATAAGTAAGAAATGGCATGTCAATGTATTTTACTTTTTTCTCTTAATATTTATGATACATTTTTATATATGAAAGGGCCATTCATATGTCTTTTGTGTTTATGATTTCTCTATTATTTTAAATTTGATTTTGAATTAGGTGGAGGTTTACTGCCCATATCTAGTCTACATTAAATAATCCAGAAATGTTTTGTTTCATCTCACTCATTGCAGTCCTTTTATTATGTCATCACTTTGAATAAGTGATGAATAGTGTCCGGAGTCATGAGGCCCGGTCATTGTGTTGATCTTTATTGCCTGAGCTCTGTAATTTTCCACAGGTGCAGCTTGTTGTGCTATGGGCGGTGTTGACATTCCGAACTGGCCAAAAATACCAGGGGCTTTCCACACACAGGAATACGCTGTTTTTGCAATTAGGCTTCTCAGGAAACACCTGCAGCTTGTTTCCCCCTTTGCTGGCCTATATAAGTTGGAGCCTTCCACTCAATAAATGAGACTTGATCAGAATCCTGTCTTGTCTCCATTTCTTGCGTCTCTTGTTCCCTCAAGTTCCTGTTCCTCTCTCCATGTTTTGCGTTGACGTTCCTGCGGGTCAGGACAGAATAGTAGTTGAATACTACCTCCCTCTGTTCCATTTCTATTCTCCCTCATTACCAAACCCTTTTCCAGTCTTAGTTTTCAAAATCTTTTTCCAAATTAAGACTTCATTATACAGTCTATATTCTATCACTTATCTGTCACTTTGCCATGCTATGGTGTCTTGTTTCTTGCCATGAGGCTGGAAGCTGCTTCATTAGTTGTTCAAATGCCAGCAGGGCCAGTCAAAGGCAACACTTTGTATCAGATCTTCCAGATTGAGAGAAGACAACAAAGAAGCAACCAGTTGCCTATTTTTGCGGAGCCACCACAAACCTTAGAATTTTTTTTCAGTACTGAAGGCATAACAAACAGACAGAGAACATTGTTGGAGATAGTGTCAGAGAATGGTCCCTAGGGTCAGAGGACACTCCAAATACAACTGAAGAAAAGCTGCTTTCTCTAAGTGGAGTCAACCATGTGACACATGTCCAATAAAGCCTATGGGAATGAAGGTTTCGGGACCTTCAATTGTTGGTAGGGCACTGCTAAAGGTAAGGAAGGAGAAATAGCTTCAGAAATCTATGTATGATTGGAACTTGGAATATGTGAAAGGAAAATTGAAAGAGGTCAAAAATGAATTGGAACATACAAAGATAAATATCCTAGGTCTTAGCTGAAATGGACTGGTGTTGGCCCTTTTAAATCAGAAAATCCCAAGATTTACCATGCCTTAAATAAGTAAGAACCTGTGGCACTGAAGGACAAAGTCCAAGCTGCACTGAAGACATGAACCAAAAACAAAGCTCCACTCATTGATAGACTACCGACTGAAATGTTTCCATCAGCTGATGAAGGACTGGAACAACGCACTTGTCTCTGCCAGAAAATATGGAAGACAGCTACTTGGCCAGCAGATACAAATCCTGCCTGTGCTTATTCCAAAGAAACGTAGCCAACAGAATGTTCAGATTATGGAACAATATAAATGGTATCCCATGCAAGTAAAATTTTGCCGAAGATCATCCAACCATGGTTTGCAGCAATAAATTGACATGGAGCGATCAGAAGTTCCAGCCAGATTCAGAAGAGTAGGTAAAACAGGGGATGTCATTGTTTATGTCAGATGGACCTTAACTCAAAGCCGAGAATGCCAGAAAGAGGGGTACTTATGTATTTTTGATTGTGTAAAGGCATTAAACTGTGTGGTTCATAACAAACTTTGGATAGCTTTAAGAAAGAAAATTCCAGAACACTTCATTGTACCCCTGCAGAATTCGAACAGGAGATCAAGAGGCCGTTGTTCAAACAGAAAAAGGGAATACTGCATGGGTCACAAAGGTGTGTGCCAGGGTAGTATACTCTCACCATATTGATTCAATCTGTATGGTAAGCAAATCATCATAGAAGCCGGCTTATGTGAATAAGGATGCGGTATCAGAATTGGACAAAAGCTTATTAACATCATAGATTACAACTCAATGTGAAGAATACAAAAATTCTCATCACTGGACCAACAGGTAACATCATGATAAATATACAAAAGTCTAAAGTTCTCAAAGCTTTTGTCTGGCCTGGATTCACAATCAATGTTCAAGAAAGCTTTGCATTAAGTAAATCTGCTATTTACATCGGCTACACAATGTCTTCAGGGTTTTAAAAAACAAGGATGTTACTTTGAGGATTGAGGTACACCTGACTTTAGCAAAAAAATTTTCCAATGCCTCATGTGCATGTGGAAGTTGGACATGGAATAAGGAAGGTCATAGGCAAATTCACACACTTGAATTGTGGTGTTGATGGATATTTAAAGTATAGTAGGCTGCCAAAGGGACAAACAAATCTGTCTTGGAAGAAGTAGGGCCAGAACGCTCCTGAGAGTTAAGGATGGCAAGTCTTCACCGTACATACTTTGTATATGTTGTCAGGAGAGAGCAGTCTCTGGAGAAGGATGTCATACTTAGTAAAGTGAAGGGGCAAGGGAAAGAGGAAGGCCGTCAAGGAGATAAATTGGCACGGTGGTCACAATAATGGGCTTAGTCAGAGAAACAGCTATGATGATGGCACATGACCAAATAGTGTTTTCTTCTGTTGTGCATAGAGTCAAAATGGACTCATTGGCTTCTAACATATCAGTGTGTATGAACGAAGGGTTGTAAATAATAGAATCTCATACCAGAGAAGGGAACAGAATTGGAGCTTGAAGTCTGAGCACCTGGTTTGTAGAAAAGTGGCAAAATGCTGATAACTGCAAGGTCAGCATTTTGAACCCATCAGCAATTCTGCAGGAGGAAAATGAGCGTTTTAAACTCCTAGGAGCAGTTCTTTCCTGTCCTTGAGGTTGCTACAAGTTTCAGTGGACATGATGGCAGTGAATTTATTTTGTTGCTTTGGTCTGCATGCACCTATGAGTGCTAGGGAATGCCCAAATAAATTTGCCGCGTCCCCAGATGGATCAGGCTCGAGTGAGTCTGACCATTTACCAAGGATGTGAACAGTCTTTCCAGGAGACAGAGGGCATTGTAAAGTGGACTAATGCAAATGTAGTTAGATTAAAGTTTATATCTTCTTATTTGTTTTTACTGCTTATATTTCTAGTTATTTTTATTTCTGTTTGTTTGCTTTTTGTGTTTTTCTTCAAGTGTAAATAATTTTTTTAATTAAATTTATACAGGTAGTGACTGGATTAATACTTCTCAGGGCTATGGGAGGGGATGTTGGGAGAAAATGGGAAGCTATTAATAGAGTACAAAACATAAAATTGATTGTAGTGATATTGCACAACTCTTTAATATTTAGACAATTGACTTGTATTATAAATTAATTGGATGTCAATAAAACTGTTAAAATAATTTTAGAGTAATCTTGGCAATCTCACACTTGGATGCAGTAAGTTTATACTCAATTAATGATATTTTTGTCATTAAATGTCCTATAGTAGTCTTTTATTCTAGTTCTTCCAACTTTTCTGCAGAAAAAGAATCTCTTTTTATTTTCTTTTGGGTTAATCAAGCATTTTTATTGTTATTTTGTACTTTATTGGCCTTTAAGTTATATATGATTTTATTTTTAACCCAATAAGGACAGAATTTTTAATTTCAGGAAAAAAATGTTTTTAGTCTTTACTTTTATAGTTATCAATATGTATAACAACCCAAATATATTAAAATATAAATATATTTTTGGTACCAGATACATTTTAATTAAATGTATTTGTTACAAAAACATAGCACTTGCCAAGTATTTATTTCAAATTATTTACATATATATCCATTCATATTCATTTATTTTTGTGGTTGCTTCATGCATGTGCTTTCTTGAGTCTAATATATTTGAGTTTACATTGCTTCCTAGATAAGGAAATGACATTTCCACTGCTGTCAATTTCAAATAATCAATATAATAGAATAGAATAGAAAATCCCCCCAGGGTTTCCAAAGATATAGATCTTTACCACAGCAGAAGACAGCCTCACCTTTCTCCAAGGAAGCACCTGGTGGCGTTGAGTTCTGTTTTAACCACTTTGTTATCAGGGCTCCCATGAAAGGATGTTAGACCACTTTAACACCAATTGTTCTCATCTGGAGATTGTGTTAGTTTTCATGTATTTAAATTTCACTGTACACTGACAATCTTTATAATCATAACTTATTTGAATATAATTACAAATTTACCTTTTACATTTTATTTTACATCTCTGTATCTTTCCCTCTGGCAGGCTATTCCTTCTGGTTATGTAAAACCTGTATTATCCTATTATTGCTGCAAGAAAGAATCGGCATCAAAATCTCTCTCTCTCTCTGTCTCTCTCTCTCTGTCTCTCTCTCTCTCTGTGTCTCTCTCTCTCTCTCTCTCTCTCTCTCTCTCTCTCTCTCTCTCTCTCCCTCCTCCTCTTTGTCTATAGAGAATCATTTCATTTGATTTGCATGCGTGAGAGATCTTTTAAGACTGGGTGTGGCTGACTGGAAGAGTTCTTTTTTTTTAATCATTTTATTGGGGCTTCATACAACTCATCACGATCCATACATCCATCTATTGTGTCAAGCACATTTGTACTACATTTGTACATTTGTTGCCCTCATCATCAGACTGGGAAAATTCTAATGAAGCCACTTTATTTGTTCTAGCTTATTGGGGGGGGGAGGGGAATAAGAAGTGAGTCAACATGTTTAAAGTTGTTCTTTTGAAAGTGATTTGCCTTTATTTTTCTGGATTTTTAAGTTTTTCTGTTTACATTGGTCTTTATTTAAATTTTCCATAACATACCAGGAGTCTTTTCCTTTGCTTTCACCTTGTTTGGCTTCATAGCATCCCTTGAATTTGTAATTTGTGGCATTATGTATTCCATCTGCTTTGAAGGTGTTTTGCCAATTTTGATTCATTTTTCTGGTCGAGAGAGAGAGAGAGAGAGAGAGATTATGTGCATGTGCGTGCGTGCATGCATGGGTGTGTGTGTGTGTGTGTGTGTGTGTGTGTGTAACGTGATGGATTACAGGTTGGACTTCTAATCACAAGATCTGTATTTTGAACTGACCCATCTCTTCTTGGGAGAATGATAAGTCTTCTCCTCGTGCATAGTGTATAGCCTCAGTTCCAGCTTGTCCTATAGGGTGACTCACTCACTCACTCATTCACTGCCATCAGGTCTCTTTGGCGTCATAATGACCCTATTGAATAGGGTAGAATTCCCCTTGTAGGTTTCTGAGACTATAATCCTTTCTTGAAGGACAAAGCCTCATTTTTCTCCTGGGGAACAGATGATGTAATCTACAACCTACTATAATATGAGGGCTTCTGTAGAATCATGGTGAGTCATAATTAACTTAACAGCAGTGATTATACAGGGGACTTCCAAAAGTTCATTAAAAAGTGGAATTAAACACTAACAGATTTTTTTTTTTTATGAAACTGTGAAGCTCCCTCAAGTATATGGAAACTCTATGTATGTCTTGGAAGAAGTATGGCCAGAGTGTTCCTTCCAGACTTTATCTTACATGTGTTGGGCATGTAGTCAGGAGTGACTAGCCCTGGAGAAGGGCATCATGCTGAGGACAGCAGGGGCTCATCATAAAAGAGGGGGCCCTCTGTGGGATTGGCTGACACAGTAGTTGCAGCAGTGCACTCAAACATGGGAACAGTTGTGAAGATGTGTGGCAGTGCTTCTTCTGGTTGTGCATACGAGGGTCGCTGTGAGTCAGACTGAATTCTATGACACGTCTAGACCCTTTTCCCCACCATCATGTCACTCCCAACCTGGAGCAACCCTAGGTGGACTTTCCGAATGTTCTGTGAATCTTTTCCAGAGCAAACAGCCTCAACTTTTTCAGAACATCCCAGTGGACATTGTGAACTGCTGACTCTATGGTTAGCAGATTTTATATTTTTTATGCTCTTTCAACATGGGAAATTGTTATTGGATTATTTTTCTGTGTTTTCGTTCAGAATCACCAAGGCTTTCTCCAACTCTATTGACGCTGCTGTACAATTGATTTATTATTTCCTTCATTTTAATTATTGCTATTTTTAGTTCTAGAATTTGTCAGTTTCCTCTTAATAGACCATACTTCTCTAAAGAAATGCTCTATTCATTTTCTTCACAGCACGAATCATAGTCATTTTAAAGTCTTGTGATTATTTCAAGATCTGTGTGACCCGGATATGATTCTATTATTTGTTTTTCCTCTTGATTTTATTTCTTTGCATTCCTCGGGATTGTAAAAGAATGACATGGCAGCTATTTTGCATGGAAATTGTACATATTTTAAATGAAGTGATACTTCTTCAAGAAAGATTTAGTTTTACTTCTGGTATGCACTTAGTATGAGAATGAACCACCTTGGTCCTATTTGTAGCTGGCTTTATATCTGATGTTCCTATTTGATATTCGTATATTCCTCGGATTTACTGCCTCTCCTTTGGCAGACTTTGATCACCATTGTTTAATCTTCAAGTAACAATTGTAATGCTCTGTCTCTTTTCAGCTGCATTCTTTTGATTTCTGAGCCTTTCCACGGACATTGCATATGCATTAACTAATGACTCAAGGGAACCTTTATCAGAAAGAAATACTTGAAAATTTCTCCTTTCTCTAAAAATCTGAGTCTCCAAAATCTAGCTGCCTTGAGAGCTGTATGATATGTTTGAACAGTTTTAATTTTCTAATCCAGTTTTCATCTATGTTCTTTGTGATAGGATGCTTTCTAAAACCTAGCTCTTTCCATGCACAAATATGGAGTTTTGGATATTTGAGAAATGTATGCTAATACTAGGAGTCTTGGTGGCACAATGGGTTCAGTGTTGGACTGATAACCATGACATTGGCAGTTCAAAACCACCAGCTACTCTGCCAAAGAGAGATAAGGCTTTCTACTCCCATAAAGAGCCCCGGTGGCATAGTGGTTGGCCCAGCACTGCAGCCCACTAGGATGGAGGTTCCATTCCAGCAGCAGTTCCACAGGAGCAAAGGCTGGGCCTCCTACTCCCACCACCAGAAGGCAGTGATGCCCCCCCCCCCAAAAAAGAGTCATAGACTTTTAAACAAACTGGGGCATTTCTATTCTGTCCTGTAGCGTCATAATTAATCAGAATTAACTCAATTGTAGTGAGTTTGGTTTTTTAGAGTTCATGTTAATGCTGGCTCTTCCATGAAGTTTTATTCCCACCATTCCTCTGCTATAATCTCTCATTCCACTAAGTTCCTATTAATATACTATTCATAGGAAAGAATCTAGAGCCATTTTAAATCAACCTCAAATCTTTTATTGGAAAAATTATTCTATTTCCTCCTACCACAGGTTTCTGATTATAAGACAGAAATAACATATTATATCATATATACTCATATACAGATGTGTGTACCCTAGTGTTGTTATGAGCATTGAATTGGAACATATATGTAAGTCACTTGCATAATAAGTATATAATAAGAATATCAGTGTCTTAAGTGTTAAATATTTCTAGTAATATTTTAATAATGTGACACTATCTTTCATCAAATATATTGTTAGTAGGTGTCTGAACACATAACACATGACTAGATTGCATAAATTTGATAGAAGAGAATGTCTCCCTATTTATTTTCCTGTTCTTTGATACTCTTACATGGACTATCTATACATTAAATTAGTGAATAAATGAAAGTTTGATTATATACTACCAGACCAGTGGAGTTAGTGCAATGATATAATTTTTAGAAAGATCAATTATCAGTGGAAGGAGTTTAGCTATTGTAACTGAGATTTGGACACTATTGATAGATTTGCCATATTCATGTTATTATATTGTAAGCTCCTTGAAAGCAGAAATTTGTTATTTTACTAAATCTCCATGTTCTCATTCAAGTCTTAGTTAATAGCTCTTGATTCATGCTTGTGGCATGACTAAAGGCACATTTTTGTCTTATTAGTATTGATTGTCTAACATCCATTTACAATTATTTATATTGTAGCATATTAAATGATCTTGAATTTTTAAAAATGCTTATGACCTAACTTCTCTTTAACAATCCAGCTTAATTTTATTTTTAAATGAGTTATATTTGGCACTAGTCAGTTGGATTTGCTTCTGTTATGTTGAGATCTTTTAACCCAAGTGACAAGGGGTTCAGAAGCCAGTGACATAATTTAAATACCACCTGTGGTAGTCATGTGCTTATGTTAATTTCATGATTGAGATGTAGGGGTGGAGTCTAGTCTGTTAATCTGGAGATAGTCATTGAGTGGTCAATGAGGCTTCCATGTGGGCATGACTTTCTCTTGAGACTTCTGGGAAATCTCGTGATGTTTCCCTCATGGAGATGAGAAGCCATTTCCCCAGTTGTTGGGAGTCAGTCTCCGAGACAATGAACTATGGACAAGACAAGATGACAGCGTCTCAGGAGCTGGACGAGCCAGAGGAGAAGCCATGTAGCCTTACCCTGATGGAACCAGACGTCTGAAGCTGGAGAGGCCACTGGAGACTCCTGCCAGCGATGAGTTGCTCTGCCACGACTGGATGCTGTTGATGGACCCTGAGCCCTAGAAGTGAGGAACCATGGGGAGACCCCTGTCAGAGCCATGACTCTGCACCCACTGAGTCAGAAGGAGACATTATAGACTGGTACCGGGTATATGGGCTAATATCGCACTTTTGACTTTGAGCTGGACTAGATTGGGATGCTTTCTCAGTGTTCCATTCCTTTTGTATATAAACCCTTTCCTTATATCCATATGTGTGTCTATGATATTTGTTCCTCTAGTCTACCTGGACTAATACACCACGTCACTGGCCACAGAATGTAATGAAAGAAGTGTGTCTTCTTCTTTTATGCTAAATATCCTTTTAAACTTTTCATCTTAATTTCATATTTCATTGCATTAGCCAAAGTCTCAAAACTTTTCATTTTATTATAGTGCTGCCTTTCTGGAAGTCCTTTGAAGAAGAGCAAAAAAATGTTCAAAGTCTCAATGTCGATAGCAGAGCACTAGACCACTGTGATGCTCCTTTTCCACTTGGCCTTTGCCTTATCCTGAAGAAAGTACTCCTTTAGGCTCAAACTCTTAGTGGTGACTGAAGTGTCTCTTACTGAAGATGGTTTTTGCTCACAAAACAAGACAAAACAAAACCAAGTCTATAGACTGAAGTAAGAGGCATCATTGAGAAGAGAAAGGGAGTTGAGTATTTAAAGTTTATCACAAGTGTGGAGATTCTGAACAGAGTCTGCCCATGAGACTGAAATCAATCAGAGCAACCAAGTGTGCACCAGACAAGCGCAGCAAGCAAAAGGCAGCCAGCCCAGGCCTCATTATCACCTTGAGAAATGCCAACATGAATGGCCTCTTTATTAACCTCTTGATCACCTTGTGACACTTTTCCTTTAAGTCATGCAGGCCTTGTGGCTCACACAACAGAAAAAATTATTTTTGAGTCAATTATAATTGATTTCTGTTGTCTTTTCACAGATTTTGCAATGGAGGAAAGACATAATGAAAATATTTGTTAAAGATCCAAAGAGAGAACTTGCGGACATAAAATGACTGACTTAGTGACTCACTTTGTGCTGACCACAGAAAAGAAAGACACTGAGAGGTGCATAAAGTTAAAGACCACAGAAGTAAATAACATAACATAGTCAATCCGAAAAGAACCGTAATAGCAATAATCTAACAGTGGACTCAAAGTTGCACAAGCAGAACAGGTGCATTTGACAAATGAGACTACACCGAAAACAAAATAACCTCACTAGTAGTGTCAAGTTGATTCCAGTTGGTAATGATCCTATAGGACTGAGACTGCAAATCTTCACAGAAGCAGACAACTTTACCTTTCTCCCATGGAGCTGTTTGAAGTTGAACCACCGACCTTGCAGTTAGTAGTCCCTGCACCGTATTTCCCTGCACCATTAGAGCTTTAGCTAAAAAAAAAAACATGTCTATGATGTTTACATGAATATCAAAATTGAATGGATGGCAGTGAATCTGGTTTGGGGTTAATAAAATGAACAATGACATCAGGGAGGGATGATCTGTTTAACAGAATCAACCATTTGAGATCAACAGGTCCACATTAGCAGTAGAACGAAGTTCTGAAGACAGGTAAGACAGTGAGAAAATTGGATGCATGCTATTATATTGTGGGGACTGCAATCAATGACATGAAACAAAAGGTGTATGAATTGTTGAATAAAAGGCTGATTTACTTTGCAACTTTTAGCCAAATCACAGTAAAAAGTTTTGTGTTATTTTAATAAGGTTAATATTTTCTTCGAAGCACCATAAGCATGTGAATTACTGATAATCATAACAGTATTTCTATTCATTTACCTATTCAAATAGGATTGATTACAATCTATTTTGTGGCAGAAGCAAAATGTCAAGTGAACTTACTATACTCTCAGTGATGCCAATCTGAGGCCTCGTATTGTAGCAGTTAAGTACTCTACTGCTATCCAAAAGATAGGGGCCCACTCACTATTACACAAGAGGAAAACGTGGCAATTTGCTTTTAGAAAGATTACTTCCGGCTGAGCTCCGGTGGTATAGTGGTTGTGTGCGGGACTGTGGCCCCCTGGGATGGAGGTTCAATTCCAGCAGTGGTTCTATGGAAGCAAAGGCTGGGCCCCCTACTCCCACCACCAGAGGGCGGTGATGCCAATAAATAAATAAATAAATAAATAAATAAATAAATAAATAAATAAATAAATAAATAAATAAGACTTCCTTGGAAGGTCAACTCTGTCTCTACAGTCGATACCAGTTGGAATCGGCTTCATGGCACAATATAGCCACAACACCAAGCACCAATCAGTTCTAATCATACAATAATTCCACAGGATAATGATATTCAAACTCTAACCTGTAAGAAGGGGGGAAAGCAATTAGACTCAAAATACATCTCATTTCTATTGCTTCCATCACACTGTTGTCAGGGGCTCTCAAGTTTATCATAACCATGGAGTGGTTGTCTTCTTTGGAGACCTCCCAGAAAGCGCTATGATTGAAAATCGCTTTGCATATTGCATAGGTTAATATTTTTGTCACATGCACATGCACACTGTTCATTTATTTAAGTTTTTGATGCAGAAAGTACTGAAAGGAAATAAAATCAAGATCCAAACCCACTGCCCTCAAGCTGAAGGCAAGTCACAGCAACTCCTTTGGCTCTCTGAGACTAAAAATCTCAGAGAGCCTCATCTTTCTCCCATGAAAGAGCTTCTGGATTTGAACTCTTAACCTTGTTGTTAGCAGATGAACACAGAGCCCACGTCTCCACCAGGGATCCTTATGAAAAGCATTATTACTCATGATTTGTTGTTACTACTTTCCTGTCCTTTTAGGATGTCAGAAGTACCCTATATAAGGCAAATCTCACATCCTTTGTGGGAGGAGGGAATAAATTCAAATTAAATTAAAATATATCTTGTAATAATATAAGTTTTTACTATTTCTCTAGATTTACCAATCACAGATTTCATATATAGAAAAACATATGGAAAATCCCCAAAGCTAACAGCAATAGTAAAATAAAACCACAATCTAAAAGAAAGAAAATAGTAAAAACAAGAACAACTTCAAAATGGGTCCATGAGGAGATCTAATGATAGTGTTACATTTTAACCTAACTAAAAGATCTTTGTTTTGTCTCTATGTTGACTATTTCATTACTTTTTTAGAATTCACATATCATATAATTTAGTACTTTAAAGACATATATACTGCATCATGTTACAGAGAGCATTGTACATCCAGATAGAGTGTAAAGTGTTCTTTTTGATAACGACTCTCAGACCATTTTCCTTGAATTTGCTATTTCTAGTATAGAAAACCACATGACTTTCTGACTCAAAATGACTGGTACTAATCCACGTCAATTCACTAGTGTCTATGACCTCATGTTTATGTGTTTCATTTAATTTTTGATGATTTCTAATAGTCTTAGATTCATATTTTGTACATTCCATCTTCTGATTACCAGTGAATTTTTTAACTGTTCCTTCTCATATTGCCTATCAGCAAAAGAAGAACCTGAAAACTTTATTTATGTTACTATGGTCAACACCACTTTGACAAGACAGTTCTTATCGTGTTGTAGTTTGAGTGCTTTCAACCTGATGGCCTCATCTCTAGACATTATATTCAAGTGTCCTGATTCATAAGACTTTCATTAATGTACTTCCTCTCCGTCTTCATAGTCCAGTCTTGATCTGTGAGCTCTGCTGAGCTCTTTCTGCATTAGTTGACCTTGCTGATATTTGAAATGCCTGTGGCATAGCTTCTAGCAGCGCAGCAATGTGCAAGGCACCATCGTATAACAAACACTTATATTGTATGCAAATCATGGGTACACTGAGGAGTGAATGATGTGGAAACCACTGCTTTCATTGTCTTAGAAAACATATTACATATTCAGTAATTTATTCATTTATTTAACAACCACTGTTTTTCTATTGTGGAGCCGGATAGTATCTAAATATACATCCTACTGCAATGTATTTTATATTATTGGGATTATTCCTTCTAAGATAGGGATCTTTTCTGTAAAGGACCAGGCTGTGGATAGATGTTAAAGGAAAACATCTGTCTGATGATTGCTTCTTCTTCCCTTCTTTTCCTATATTCCACCCTCTTTCTTTTCAACTTAAATGTAAATTTCATATGTAACTCCTAGGCTATGGACCCTGGATCAAATCTGTTCCATGGGAAGCAGTTCACCAAGTTTTATTTATTAGAGCAGTTCATGTTGATCTTTAGCTCTCTCATTCTTGTCTTTTTTAAGAGCCCCCTTTCACTATTAAAGAATGATTCGTGTTCATGTTTAACTTTTCATGATTAGGTTTCTTCCCTTCTACTCAGTGGGAAACTGCTCAAACACATACTTGCACAAAGAGAACACTTTTCTAATAAAGCATCATCCTCATGGATGCAATTACACCCAAACCAAATGTATTTCAATCAAATTAGGCACAACAATTTTTTCCCATCATTGACTCAAACCTCTCCACAAGAAATTTATATTTCTTTTTCAGTTAAAAATAATTTAAAAAACTAAGGTGATTTTTTCCTATCGAAAGAAATTTTCTAAGAAAAAGAAAACAATACACTGTAGTTTTTATATGTTAGCACTCACAGCTAATTCCTGTACAAAATAGCCTTGGATAGTCTTACAAACTATGAGTATAGTTACATACAGAAACATCTGTAGAGAGAATACATACTCACACAAAGGTGAAAACACATTGTGACAATTAAAAGAGTAGAGTGAATTTTATATCAAGGTTCTCATAACCAACATCAAGCTGAGTATAAAGACTGTTGATAGCGCAATAGTGAAGCACTCAGCTGCTGACTGAAAGATCAACTCTTCCAACCCACCAAGACTTGACAGAAAGAGGACCTGGAAATGTGCTTTCATTGTAATAACTGTCTAAGAAATCCTAGATTGCTATGAATCAGAACCAACTTGACAGCACACTGCAGTGGCATATGTATATGCTGTATTACTTGAAAATGAAGAAATAAGTAGATGAAATAAATAACCTATTAAGAGTTATTGGGGGAATATTCAATAAGGGCTTGATAAGCTTACTTAGAATGCACTAAAAGGCAAATACAATATGACACTTTTATATTACCATTGTGAGGGTGTTAACTAGCATTAAAAATAAGAGAGATGTGTGGGATACCCAGCCATGTGTGGGATGTGTGGGATACACAGTCCATTTTTCCTCTGGAAAATTGATTTCATTATGTGCAGTTTCAGTGGAAAGACAAAAAGGTGCTCTGTTCACGAGATGGGCATGGGAATGGAGATATTCAAATAAGATTCTCCTTTAAGACATTGGAGAATGATAGGATGGTGAGAGGATAGAGTGTTTTATTATATTCTAAAATCATTTTATTGGGGGATCTGTCAGCGCTTATTGCAATCCATGCATACATCCATTGTATCGAGCATTTTGGATGTATGTTGTTATCATCATTTAAAAAATATTTTCATTCTGCTTGAGCCCTTGGTATCATTTATCCTACACTCCCTCCTTCATGAAGTCATGATAAATTATAATTTATGATTATGTTCCTACCTTACATCATCCACTGTTTCCCTTAAGGTAGGGACATTCTTGGCAAGACCTGTGGATATGGGAAAAAGTCGTAGAAAGCTAAGGCTGATGCTGCGTCTCCTGGAGCAATCTTGAAGGCACTAGGTACCCATGCCTTTAGGTAGCTGGAACCTGCACTTGCTCTAAGACTGCAGGCTAGTTCATGTGATACCCTTCAGCTTTAAACCTCTGAGACATAGCCTATCAGAATACTTCTAGCCTCCCCATAGTAACAGCTAGGCTCCTGCAATACTATTGGACGACAAAGTCCTGCAATGCAATTGGATGGTTGGTCCTGTGATGTGATTGGAAGAAATAGTTTGTAACAGACAGTTGAACTGCTGACTCAGCCAGCTATACCTCATTTACGTAACTTGGCCGATAATACATCATTGGCATAGCCCACAGTGTGGGCCAATAGTTTTTCATGCTGCAAACCCCTGACCTGATCAGGATGTGTTTCACCTACCGGGAAGTATGTGAAAGACGCTATCTGATTAGTCAATGAAATCTATATAAGCTTTGCAAAAGCTGTAATAAAGTTGGATCAGCGCTGTCGAACCTAGTCTCCAGAGCCTGTGTCGATGGCTCCGTCGACCTCACTTTCTTGCATACCAGACCTGTTCCCACACCTTAACCCGCTTTTCTGTAGTTCATCCCTCTGGGGAGGGGCGGGGCTGTTATATGCCAATCATTGTGATCTGTACCCCTTTTCTCCCCAAACCTCCCTTCTACCCTCCCAGGAATGCTATTCTCCTTAGGGGGTTATCTGTCTTGGATTCTCTGTATTGTGAGCTCTTATCTGTATTAGTGGACATGCTCTGTTCTAGCAAGATTTGTAAAGTAGAATTGGGGTCATGATATTGTGGCAAAATAAACATTAAAGAATTAGAGGAATGTTGTATGTTTCATCAGTGCTCTAGTGAACCCTAACTGGCTCATCTCCTCATGACCCCTCCATAAGGGGATGTCCAATTTTCTACAGATAGTCTCATTCACATCAATATAAATTTTTTTTGACTCTCTGATGCCTGATACCTGCTCCCATGGACACTTCATGATTACACAGGCTGGTGTGCTTCTTCCATGGGCTTTGTTGCTTTTCAACTAGGAGGATGATTGTTTATCTTCAAGTCTTTAAAACCCCAGATTCTATCTCTTTTGATAACTGGGCACCATCAGCTTTCTTCACCACATTTGGGAGGGGGGAAGCATTACTGTTCTCTGGTGGTCGTGGGAGCTACCCAGCCTTGCTGCTGCTGGATTTGAACTGCCGAGCCAGCGGACCAAAGTCCCGCACTCAACCACTACACCTCCAGGACTCAGCCCCCACCACATTGTTTTATGTATCCATTTTGTCTTCAGCGATTGTGTCAGAGAAGGTGAGCATCACAGAATGGCAGGTAACTTGAACAAAGTGTTTTTACATTTAGAGGTGCATTGTATGTCCGCTGCCTTACTACTTAAGATATAAGTATATGCACATGAATCTCTTTCCCTATAGTTATATATTGTGTTAGTCCAGGTAGACTAGAGAAACAAATACATAGAGTCTCATATAGATATAAGGGAATGGTTTATATACAAAAGGAATGGAACATTGAGAAAACATCCCAACCCAGTTCAGTTCAAAGTCTTAAGTCCGATATTAGCTCATATGTACGATACCAGTCTATAATGTCTCCCTGTGACTCACGAAGTCACAAGTCAGTGGGTGCAGAGTCCCGGCGCTGGCAGAGGTCCCCTCATGACTCCTCGTTTCAGGACTCAGGGTCCATCAACAGCATACAGTGGTGGTAGAAGCAACTCAGCACTGGCAAGGGTTTCCAAGTGGCTTCTCCAGCTTCAGAAGTCTGGTCCCATCAGGGCAAGGACACGTGGCTTCTCCTCTGGTTTGTCCATCTCCGTGGATGCTGCCATCTTGTCTTGTCTGTAGTTCGTTGTCTCTGAGACTAACTGCCGACGACTCGGATGATAGCTTCTCTCCCCACAAGGAAAATATCGCGAGATTTCCCAGAAATCTCAGGATAAAGCCATGCCCACATGGAGGGCTCAGTGGCTACTCAGTGGCTTTTTCCAGATTAATAGGCTAGACTCCACCCCTGCATCTCAATCATGAAATTAACATAAGCACATGACCGATACATATATAAATATATTTACATATGTTCATGCCTGTACTTAGACCTCAATAATTGTCCTTTGTCTTCTGGCTCTTTCCTCTGTTTTATTTTACTTTCCTCTTTTCCCACTATCATGTTCAACCTTCATTCAGATTTCAGTAATACCTCTCTGCTACATTGTTTTTGATCAACCCCGCAAGGCATTGTATGCCTTCCTTGCCATGTGTTTCCGATCACTTGTTGTTCCCTTGTCCCTGGGTTTGATAACATCTGCTTCCTTTTCACCACCTCCCTCTCTTCTGTGTCCCCCAGACACTATCAATCCCGTTGTTTTTTGCTTCTGGATTGTTTATCCCACCTATCTTACTACAGAGACATACAGAGACAATAATAAGCACAAAAACAAGTCAGAGCAAAACAAAGCAAAGCAAAACAAAGTCTACCCCCCAAAATGCCTATAAATAGATCCAGGTCTGTTTGTTGACCATCAGGAGTGTTTTCTGTTTGATTCTGATAGGGTACCACACCCTGGCCCCGAAGTCTGTTTTTCATATTCTGCAGGGATTTCATTGCTTTGTTCACCTTGCTGCTCTTATGCATGCCATCAGTGGTTCACTCTGATGGTAGGTTCAGATCAGACACCATTCCCAAACTCTCTCCAATATTGTCCCCTGTAGCACTCTGGGTCAGTGAGGGAGGCTGTGTCTCATGGTAGAATCAATCCTATGGTCCTCTCTGTGTATTGGCTCCTCTGAGGAGGAATGTTGTTCTTAGGACTTGGTGGGCCAGGATGTGTTCCACTCTCTCCCCTTGCCTTTTCCTTTGTGCCTGTGTGCTCTGGTCTTATGCACCCCTCTTCCTGAGCAGTAGCTTCAGTGCTATTCTCTGAAGTGACTATTTCTGGGACAGAAGGAGCAGGGGGCGGGGGAGACTGTCCACATTGTTGGGATTCGGGTCAGTTCTCCAGATCTCTCTCTCTTGGTTTGCTGCTTCAGGCCAGTATGTAACATTCACGCCTTGGCACACTGGGATGGAGTTTAGTCCCTCTCTCCTTCTCCTATGGAGATACAAAAAAATATCCTTCTTTTGAGTGGGCTAGCACCCTGTTCCCCAGTTACAAATATCTTCCTTCTTTCTTCCTTCCTTTCTTTGTTTCTTTCTTTCTTCCCCACTTCTTTTTAGTGGATTGTCATATGTATCCCTGGATTGGCTCTAGCCCCTGCCATAGTACACAGAAATTGCCCCAGGAATGTATAGCAGCTTTTCCCCCTAGCTGCTATAGCATTTTTATGCTTACTTCAATGAAATCATGTTGTCCCTTTGTGTTTGGCTAACTTTGCTTAACATAATTTCTCCAATTCTTCCCAAGCTGAGATGTGCTATATATGTTTATCACTGCTTTTTAGGGATACATAGTACTCCATTGTATTCATGTGCCACAGTTTTTATTCTATCTATTCATTCATTGATGGAAATTTGAGTTGTTTTCAACTCCTTGAGATTGGGAACTGTACCATGATGAATATTGGAGCACAGATGGCTGACCATGGTTTGTTTTTTGTCTCTTCTGGGTATATGCCCAGGAGAGGGATTGTTGGGTCATATAGTAGATTGATTTTCATCTGTTTTAGATATCACCAAATCATTCTTTTTTTTTTCAAATCAGTTTCTACAATGGCTATATATACCTACAGGTCCAGCAGCGATGGACAAGAGTTCTTATCTTACCACATCCCCGCCAACATTTGTTACTTTCTGATTTTTTTGAATTGGGCTGTCTTCGAGGGTATTAGGTGGTATCTCATAGTTGTTTTAATTTGCATTTATCTTATTTTCTCATATGTCTATTGGCCATTCCAGTTTCTTCCCCTGTGAAACTTCTGTTTAGGTCCTTTGCCCACATCCTCAGTGGGCAATTAGTTTTTTGTTTGTTTGTTTCTTATTTTAAGCTAGTTTTATAGATTTAAGTAATATGACCTTTATCTGATGTGTCATTGCTTTAAGATGTTTTCTCAGTCTGTGGGCTTTCTTATTAGTCTCTTGGCAAAGTCTTTCAATGTACACAGGTATTTTATCTTCAATATAGCTCTTGTGAATTTGTGCCTCTTCTGTATTTATGTATTTTGCTATTTCTGATCGTCTATGTATTCCCTGCACCAAAGTTCTCATCTATTTGCCAATTTCTTCATTGATAACCCTAATATTTGAGATTTTACCTAAAGGTCTATGATCCCCTTTCAGTTTATTCTTGTGCATGTAGTGAGGTAAGGGTCTTGCTTCATTTATCTGCAGGTAGATATCTATTTTTTCAAGTAATACTTGTTGAAGAGAGCATCCAATTTGACATTTTTTGCACCCTTATCAAAGATCAGTTGTCTGTATGCTGATTATTTTATTTCTGTGTTTTCAGTTCTTTTCCATTTGTCTGAGTATCTGTCATTATATGAATACCTGGCTATTTTGTAAATAGGTGTTAACATCAGGTAAAGCAAGTCCTCCATCTTTGTCCTGCTGATAGAGGAGTTTTCTCTTAATTCTGTGCTTCTTCCCTCTCGAGATGAAGTTGGTAATCTGTGTTTCCAATGCTTTGAAGAAAGATGATGGTATTTGTATCAGAATTGAATTAAACTTATACAGTTTATATAGAGTTTAATGCAACCTGATACAAATACCAACATCTTTATGATATCGAGTCTTCTGATCCATGATCATGGGATGTTCTTCCATTTCTTGAGATCACTCTTGGTTCCCTCCAATAGTGTTCTATAATTTTCCTAGTATAAAACTTTTGTATTCTTTTTTTGGGTAGGGGGGTATCACTTCCCTCTGGTGGTTGTGGGAGCTACCCAGCGCTGCTCCTGATAGCTGCCACTGGATTTGAACTGCCAAGCCCCATGGGCTGCAGTCCCACACTCAACCACTTATGCCACTGGGGCTCAGCCCGAGAACTTTTGTATTCTAAGTCAAATATATCCCTAGGTATTTCAGTTTGTGCTTGGCTATTGTGAAGGATATTACCTTTCTGATCCCCTTTTCTGTGATCTTTTCCTATTGCATAGACATTCAATAGGCTTTGTTGATCTTGTATGCTGCCAATCTGCCATCCTCTGCTATCACTTTCAATGATCCCCTTATGGAGCTTTTGGGATTTTCCATATATAAAATCATATTATCTGTGAATAATGATAGTTTCACCTCTTCTTTCCCAGATGAATAATTTCCATGCCATTCCTTTGCCTTATGCTGTAAACTTGGGCATTCAGTGCAATGCTAAACAATAGTGGACACAAAGGGCATGCTTGTGAGGTACCCTGTTTCAGTGGGATTTTTTTGTCTTTTCTCCATTGACTACCACGTTGGCTGTTGGTTTTTCATAAATAGCTTGTGTTTTCTTGAGGAAATTTCTTTCCACTCTTATCTTCTTGAGTGACTTAAACAGGAATTCGTGTTGAATGTTGTCGAGTGTTTTTTCTGCATCTATCGATATTATCATGTCATTCTTATAATGTGGTGAATGATACTTATGGTCTTTTGTATGCTGAACCATCCCTGGTATGAATCCCACTTGGTCATGATGAATCATTTGTTTTATATACTTTTTTATTCTGTTGGCCAGTATTTTGCTAAGGATTTCAGCATTGATATTCATCAGGGATCTTAGTCTGTAGTTCTCAATTCTTATGAGGTCCTTGCCTTCTTTAGGTGTCAGAGTCATATTAGTTTCATAGAAAGAGTTTGGGAGTTTGCCATCTTTTTCTATGTTCTGGAAGTGTTCATGTAGGATTTTGTGTGAGTTATTCCATGCATGCTTGGTAGAATTCTCCTGTGAAACCATCTGGTCCAGAGGATGCTTTCGTTAATCCTTTGATAACTTTGTCTATTTCTTCTGTTGCTATGATTCTGTTGAGATTCTTGATATCCGTATGTGATAGTCTGTGGAGGGATTGTTTTTCCAAGTATTTATCCATATCTTCCTAATTTAGAATTCATTGGCATACAGGCTTTCCTATTACTGTGTAATTATCTTTTTTGTTTCAGTAGAGTCTGATGTAAAGTACCCTGTTTCATCCCTCATCCTTTTTTTTTTTCTAAAGCTTTTCATAGCTGCAAATTTTCCTGTCTCCAATCTGAGAATCAAATGCATATTTCACTACTCTGAATCCCTTATTGGGCCCTTGTAACTCAAGTGTGGGAGAGAAGAGGCAAATCTTTTTCCCCAAGTGAGGTTACACTTGTGTCTGGGGTCGGAGGCCCAGCAATGCTCCCTCAGTGACAGCATAAGCCTGGAACACCTCCAGGGGCAAGGAAGCTCCCGTGGTCCCCCTCGCCGGGTGGCAGGTAGCAGTGTTGAATCAACTCATCCATCATACTTGTTGAAATTTGTTCCTTCCTTCCTTTGCTTGGTTTTCCAGCAGTCTGTTGATTCTGTTAATCCTTTCAATAACCAACTTTTATTTTTATTTATTTTTTGGGAGGGGGCATCACTGCTCTCCGGTGGTGGGAGTAGGAGGCCCAGCCCCACTGCTGGAATTGAACCTCCGTCCCAGTGGGCCGCAGTCCCACGCACAACCAGTACGGCACCGGGGCTCAGCCCTCAATAATCAACTTTTAGCTGCAATAATTTTTCCCATAGATTTTTTGCTTTCTGTCTCATGAATCTCAGCCCCGAATTTTATTATTTCTTTTATTTTCCTATTAATAGAGTTGTCCTATTAACTCTGCTCTAATTGCTGTAAATTTTATGTCATCATGTCAGTCATAAGTCTGTCTTCTTTTTTCATGTGCGCATGCATTGCTCTCAAAATTCCTCTAATAACTAACTGCATTTGCTGTGTCTCAAAGATTTTGGCATGTTGTATTCTCATTCTCATTGGTTTCTAGAAACTTCCTGATTTCCCCTCTTTCATGGGCCAGTACCAACTCCTTTTGCAATAGAGTTATTCATTCTCCTATTCTTTGTTCTTATTGCCTTAATCATTCCTGTGTTGATTTCCAGTCTTACTGCAAAGTGGTCAGAGATATAAGTCGCTATGATCCCTATGTGCTTGAATTTACATGGATTCAACTTGTTCCATCATGTGGTCTATCTTGTATTATATGACTTGTGGGCTTGAAAAGAATATTATTATTATTATTATTATTATTATTATTATTATTATTATTATTGGGTGAAGAACTCTGAAAATGCCTATCAGGTTAAGTCATCTAATCATAATGCTTAGATCTGTAGCCTCTTTGTTAAGCTTCTGTCTCTGTGATCTATCTATCTTGGAGAATGATATATTAATGTCACCTACATAACTATTGAACCTGTAATTTCTTTTTTCATCTTTTGGGGAGTTTGATTTATGAATCCTGTAGGTCTTTCATTGGGCACATTGATAATTATTATGCTCACTGGTTCTTGGTCTATTGTTCTGTGGAAGTCATGCACTCTGGTGCCAATTTAATTAAGAGTGTAGGGATGGAGTCTAACCTGTCAATCTGAAGATAGATGATGAGGCTTCTGTGTGGGCCTGGCTTTCTCTGAGAATTCTGGGAAATCTTGTGATATTTTCTCCATGGAGATGAGAGACCATCAACTCAGTCCCTGGGAGATGCTCTACTATAAGATAAGATGGCAGCATGCTGATAGACCCTGAGTCCTGGAGGAGCTGTAGGCTTACCCTGATGGAATCATAGGTCTGGGGTCAGAGAAGCCACATGGAGACCCCTGCAAGCAATGAGATGCTTCTACCACCACAGTATACACAAGACTCTGCACCCACTAACATGTGATCGTCCTGACATCATTGCATATGCTTTGTGAGTCTGAAGAGGACTAATGAGCTGGGGTCGGACATATGGGCTAATATTGAACTTGTGGACTTGGACTGGATTGTGTTGGGATGCTTTCTGAATGTTCCATTCCTCTCGTATATAAATAACTCCCTTATATACATATGCATGTTTATGAATTTGTTTCTCTAGTCTACCCAGACTAATACCCCTCCTTAGCTTTTGCTTTGATTTGTAACTTCAGATCATTTTTTCCAAGATTAGGATTGCAAGTCCTGTGTTTGTTTTTGTTTTTGAAGTGCCATTTGCTTGGTATATCTTTCTCCAGTGTTAGATTATCAGTCTAATTTTGTCTGTAATCTTGTGGTGTGTCTCCATTTTTCAGTAGTTCCATGGGTTGTTTCCTAAATCAGTCTGTTAGCCTTTCTTTTTCAATGCCTGAGTTCAGTCCATTGATATTCAGGGTTATTACATTCATGTGATGTCATCTTGTACCTTTTATGTTGGCTGTTTTCCTACTTCTCTTTCTTATCAATGCATTATGCATGTGTGTGTGTGGGTGGGTAGTGGTGTTCATCTTGCCTTCTTTACACTGTCAAGCCAATGTTATAATGGGGTCTGTTTCCTCCTTGTTGTTCTTTGAATGGAGTTGTTCTATGCGTCAGTCTCTTATTTTCGCACAGTGGGTTTTGTTCTCCTGCCCATACTGGGTTGGCAAGATCCATGGCAGCTTGATGCATTTCAGGATGTGTGTGTGTGTCCGCTGCAATGGCAGTGCTGCAGAGGGCAGGTCTGTGTGCCCACTTTGGTGTAGAGCAGTGTGGATGGTAGGCAGAATTGCCCTAATTGGCAAGATCACAATGAAGTTTCCCAGCAGCAGTGTGGAGCACTGGGGAGTGGTTGGAGGGAAGTGAGGGAAATGGGCAGGGTTGCCCCAGCCATATGTAAGACCACAGAAGACAGGCAAGAGTTTCCCTTGCTAGGTGAAGGGTGGGTGAAGTTGCCCTAGGCAGAGGGGAGTGCCCTTGAGACTGGCAGCGGCATGGGAACGGAAATAGAAGAGGGGAAAAAAATGCAACAAAGAAACTGGGCCTGCCATAACTGTGACAGAAAAGAGAGAAGAGAGAAAGAGGGAAAAAATGTAGAGAAATAGATGAGACGGTTGCCTGACTGTGGAGTTGGTGGTGTTTAAATCCTGCTCCAAGGTGGCAGCAGCTCTGTTTGGGTTGATATAAAGCTCTTGGGCCAGTCAAAGTAGCCCAGCACTGGACGAGACTGTGGCGGGGCTACACTTAACCCCCACTGACCTCCAGAATGGTAAGCCAATAGTCCACAGCTCTTAAAAGCCTAGCGGTTGTGGGTCTGTTTATCTTTATGACGCTCCTTCTGTGACTTGGAAGGGTGGAATGTCCCTCTCAGTGTCTCTACTTCCTTTCTTTCCAAGGAGTCCCTCTGCATGTGTTACTCAGTTGCCATCTTGCTGCAACGCCCTAGATGCATTCTTCTTGAGATAAGCTGTGGAACTTTCAGCGGCCCCAGCTTGCATTTGTACTTTGATTCTACAATTCTACACCTCCTGCTTCCTTCAGTGAGCCACTCCAAGTTATCCCGCCAAGTTATTCTCTGTATACTTCATTAGGAGGCATTATGACTCATTATGCCTAAAAAACAATAAATATCTAGCTATATCCCAATAGGAAATTTTACATTGAAAGCGGGGATATTCCTTTTATATATCAATTAGCATGCACATACAAACACATATACGAAAATCATGAGAAAGAAATAAAATTTCCTCTTGTCCTTGCCTTCGTGTGCTCTTCTGATCTGCTTTCTTTTTCTCAGTATATTTATTGAAGGATGAGATGGCCTCCTAATCATTTGAGAAACAATTTGAGAAGATGCTGATCATTAAGAGAGAACGTGTATGCCTTGGTAGATGGAGAAAGGTAAAATGAACCATTTTAGACCAGACGCTTAATGACTTGAAGAAAGTAGTTTTTCCAGGCTATATACAAGCTTAGTACTTTCAGGGCTCTTATTTCTATGGATAAAATCACACAATGCAAATGAAAACAAAATATATGTACTAAATGCCTCTGATTATATTAATACTGAGGGCTCCTTTTGGATACATGTGTCTTTATTATTGCTTTTCTATTGTCATTTTAAAAAATGAATTTCCAACTGAGACCTCCTAAAAAGAACTTTAGGCTTAATGACTCTAGCATTTATGAAAGTGTTCACAGGGTCAAATTGATTCAATTATTTTCATTTAGATGAAAGCAACAGACATTTTTTAATCTACGACATTTTTTAATCTACCGATTTAAATGTTAACTTTGCTGTGAAGATTTTTAACTCACATATTTCCAGAGCATGTAAAGTCCTTCCAGCCCTGTGATTCTGAGACATCTACACGAGCCCTGCCGGTGCAGCGGTTACCCATTGGGCTGCTCGCCACAAAGTCAGCAATTCGAAGCCTCCAGTTGCTCTTAAGGAGAATGACGAGAACTCTTACTCCCAGAAAGAGTCGGAGCCCCAAGGGAAGATCAACCCTGTCCTATAAGGTCATGATGATTTGAAATGAACAGAATGATAGTCAGTTTGGTTTGGAATACGGCTCATGACTGTCCCATGTGCTTCAAATATGGAAGAAGGACAGAGTGGTACGGCAACTAAAAACCTGGTCACTGATCCATATTCTTCCTGATCGTCAAGTAAGCTACATATTTGGGGGTAATTCCTTTAACCTCATGTGACTCCAGTCCTTTAGCTGTAACGTGCTATCCCAGGGATAACATTGGTAGTTGATTCTTTTCAACATGCCTTTTAAATACTTTAATACTCAAGAGCTAGAGATTGCATAAGAAATTACTTTAAATCTTTATAAAAGCCACTGAAGCTGCTAATATTTTAATATTACATATGGGGAAATGAAATCTTAAAGATGCAAAATAATGTCTCCTGTGATATACAATTACCACCAAGCTAGGCTGTGGACTCTAGGAATTATGGAGATCATATAATCAGAAGAATATCTTGGTGAATTTTTGGCACAGTGAGCTTGAAATGGCATGGAGTATCCAGGTAAGAATATCTAATAGTCAATTGTGTAATATGAGTCTCATCAGAGAACTTACAGGATAGAAACACTACCACTCATGTGGGGGTTTTAGTACTTAAACAATTGTTGAATCCATCAAGTGTGAGTCATTCAGAGAATAGATATATGGATAGATGATAGGTAGATAATATAATATATTATTATAGCTATATAGAGAACAAGAAAATGCCGAGGATTTAGTTTCTTGAGAATTCCAACTTTTTAGAGTTCTAATAGTTGCACAAAAATTAAAGAAGCTTGGGAAGCCACTGGAAGAGTAGAGCCTGAGGAAATGTCATCATGGAAGGCTACACTACCAATGATAAGTAGAAGAGGATGTTTCAGAATGAACTATCGGGTAAACGTGTCAATAAATGTAAAAAACCATGGGGAAAAGTGTGTCAAAATGTTTGGAAAAGTAAAAGATTTGGAGGATCTCAGGCAAGATTTTGAGGGATCTCAGGCACTACAGTTGCTTAAATAATCCGAGAAGCAGGACTATATGAAAAGATCAGGGTTCGAAGAAACCTCATTAACAACCTCCAATGTGCAGGTAGCATAAAATTGATGCTGAAAGTAACAGGACTGAAAGTACTTGCTGATGAAAATCAAAGATTGCTGTCACCATTGTGGATTGCAACTCAATTGAAAAATAATTTTTAAAATCCCTACAAGACCAATAGACGTCTTGATAAAGAGAGAACAGATTGGGGTTGTCATGGAATTCATTTTGCTTGGGTCCACAATCAATGCTCATGGAGACATCAGTCAAGAAATAAAAGGAAAGAAAAGAAAAAGAAAAGCAAATTCGACAAGTTTGATGCATAATCCTTCTCCAAGGTTCTGAATAGCAATGCTTTCAGATGGAGATCTAAATTGTATCTGACCCAAAGCATGGTAGATATTCTCAATCACTTATGTGCATGTGAAAATTGGACAATTCCAAAGATAGACTGAAGAAGAATAAGTATATAATACTGAAAGTAGAAGGGACTGCCAGAGAACAAATGAATCAGGATTGAAATAAGAGCAGTCAGAATGCTCCTCATACCTAAGAATGGGGAGACGTTTTCATATATACGTGGTGCATGGTATCAGGAGAGACACGTCCTTGAAAAAGAACATCATGCTTAGTAAAGAAGAAGGTCAACAAAGAGAGAAAGACTTACAGCAAAGATGTATTGAAACAATGGCTGCAACCATGGGCTCTAAAACATAATAACAACGGTACAGATGGCACAGGATGGGAAGTGTTTCATTCTATCAAATATAGACTCATTATAAGTCAGAAGACTGATTAACAACCTTCACCATACAGATGACAACTTTGCTTCTGAAAGCGAGAAGGGCTTGAAGCACTTGCTGATAAAGATCAAGGATTGTGGCTTTCCATATGGATTACAACTCAATGTGAAGAAAAAAAAATCCTCAAAATTGAATCAATAGGCAACATCATGCTAAATAGAGAAAACATTAAAGTTGTCAAGGTTTCTTCTAGGGTCCACAATCAATGTCCATGGAAGTAACAGTTAAAAAAAATGAGACAATTCATTGCATGAGTGAAACTGCTGCACAAGGCCTCTCTAAAGTGTTGAAAATCCAGGATGTTACTTTCAGTGCTAAAATGCACCTGACTCAAGCCACAGATTTTTAAACACCTTTTATGCATGTGGAAGTTGGACATGAATAAGGAAGAATTGATGCATTTGAATTGTGGTGCTGGTGAAGACTATTAAAAATACCATGGACTGCCAAGATAGCAAACAAATCTCTCTTGAAGAAGTATTGTGAAGAGTAAACAGTAAAGCAATTTTGAAAACTCTTAGCAGAATGTCTAAGATTAAAGATGATGAATAAACATGAGTTCTATCACTTCATTTTTCAATTATGACTCCTCTACTTGGTTGACTATAGATTTCCTGAGAAATTAGTGTGAATGTTGTTGTTAGGTTCTATAGAGAACAGAACCTGGCACCAGTTCTGTGCCATTCTCACAATTGCTGTGTCTTTTCATTAATAATTATTAAATGACTTTCTTTCTTGAGTCTAGTCCAGCACAGTCCTCCATTACCAATTCTTCTTTCTCCAAGTTCTTCCCTTGCTCATGCTGGAGTGCTTTCGATACTGGTGTTCGTGCAGGCATTTCCATAGCCCCCAACTCTAGTTCTTCCAACACCTTTATTCATTATTGACTGTGGTAGTCACCCAATCTGGTGTCAGTGTGAGGATTAAGAGTGTAGGGGTGGAGTCTAGCCTGTCAATCTGGAGCTAGCCAATGGGATCTCTCTGTGGCCATGACTTTCTCCTGAGAATTCTGGGAAATTCAGCTGTATTTCCCCCTTGGACTTGAGAGACTCGCTACTCACTCTCTGGGAGACATTGCAGCTGACAAGACACATGGCAGCATGCTGATAGACCCTGAGCCCTAGAAACTACAGGAGCCACGGGGAGAACCCTGACAGCACTGAGATGCTTCTACCACCACTGGATACAGTAGACTCTGAACCTACTGGCCTGTGATTTCCTGGTATCATTCACTGCATGTGCTTTGTGAATATGAATAGGACTTATTGATTGATATCCGACATGAGGGCTAATATTGTACTTAAGAACTTGGACTGGACTGGGCTGGAATATTTCTTGATGTTCAATTTTTCTTGTATATAAACCTCCTTCTTATACACACATGTGTACTTATGGATTTGTTTCTCTAGACTACCAAAACTAACACACAGACTTAAACTCCTCTCTAATCTAGGCCTAATCTTCAAAGTATTGAGCTTAACTGTTCAGTTCCTGGCATTGTCTTCTCACATGTCACTCTGCTTGGTGTCTAATTTCAAATCACAAATTCCTCAAGAATATTTTGTTTCATAGTTGTCTTCATTCCACAATCAAACTTTCCTCAAAGTGCACTTCAGATCACACTTCTTCCAGAAAGTCTGCCCTGCTCTTAAAATCAGGAACAAATTAATCATAATAGTCCCCAGGAATATTATATGTCTGGTCAAACTCAGGACCATATTTCATGGTGGTGTGGGTTATATATTGGGTTGCTAACCCCAAAGTTAGTAGTTAAAACCCACCAGTTATTCCACTTGAAAAAAGGGGAGTATCTGCTACCAAAAACATTTATAGGCTTGGAAACCCTAAGCAGGGTTCCTATATGCCATAATTGATGAGTGGCAGTGGGTTTGATTTGGGCTTGGAGCTTAAAAATGAAGGCCTAGATAGGTTAAATGGTGGAGCATTCAGAATTTTTTCTCTAGGAACTCATGTTGTTGTTTTCTCTCTCCCTCTCTCTTGCTAAGCATTTTCTGAGATATATTCTATCCATAATTGTAACTTTGCTGCAAAGTATAGACATATATTCTTCCTCAATAAATATTTAAAGTTTTAATCATTTAGGTCACCACACATTATTATTATAATAGTATTCTATTATATAACCAATGCTATATTAGTAAAATGATGCCAGTGTCTCCTATCGTATCAATTTCATCAGAAATTAACCTGAAAACTTTTATAATTTTGATATATTTCAGAAAAATTAACAAGTGTTCTTGTCCATTCTACAGGACCAGTAAAAGGTTTATCTGGTCGGTGGCAACGTTGAGACATTGTACATGGGCAATTGAATGGTGAAACAGCTTCATGGTGATTCATTTGTATTTATAGACAATGACCAGCATGATAAAATTCAATTAGAATAAGATATGGTAATTGGGACATTTGTGTAAACCTGACAACATTTGTACTTTATTTAATAATTTAAAACAATTGTACATTATTTAATAGTTCAGATAATTACCAAGCAAAAGCACAGAAGTTTGTTCGTGCTCATTGTTCTAAAAGACCAGATATGTTTTCTTTCATAAAAGGCTAGATAATAAATATTTTAGACTTTGTGAATATGGTAGTTAAGTTCCATGACAGCTTGATGTAGGCAGGAATGTCAGTGGTTTGACAGCTACCCAAAACACACCTCAAACTCACTGTATCAAGCCAAATTTAACGCATAGAGACCTGTAGGACAGAGTGGAATAGTCCCTTTATGTTTTGGAGCCTATACATTTGTACAGGGGCAGAAAGCCTCATTTTTTTTCCACTTATGGCCAGCTAATAGGTTCAAACTACAGACCTTACAGTTGGCAGTCTAATGTGCAACTCACTATGCCACCAGAGCTCTCTGTTTGGCAGTGAAGTCCCGCGAATCCCACATGATGTGACCTCACCCACTGTTATCAAGTTCATGGTGGGATTTGCTGTGAACAGCCAAGCAATTGCCAGACGAGGATGGAGTGAAACTGAAGAGGAATTGCCTTGGGAGGCGCCTGCTGTTGTTTCCAGATGCCTTGGCCTTGGATTCATCTCCTCTGAGTCCACCCACCATGGTCCTCTTGCTTTGTTTGTTTGTTTGTTTGTTTTTATTATTACTATTTTTTTCGTCTTGCTTTGTTTTGAAGCTTTGTCTTCCTGCTTCCTGGTTAATCAAGATAACCCCCCAGGATAAGATCTGACTCCAAATTTGAACGAGATCAGATTTAACTGCTCTGACACCTGTGAGAGATATGTTCTTAATATAAAATATAATCTTTATGCATAGAATTGGTTTATATTTAGACAACTACATATGTACATATAGATGAGAGAGAGACAGAAAGATAGAGAGTGCTTTCCTGGTAGCATATTTGGTTATGCATTGGACTGCAAACCACGAGGTAAGAAGTTTGATACCACTAGTTACTCCACAGGCGATAGGGGACGCCTTCTACTCCTGTATAACAGGCATTATTACTGTTTTGGAAACCAAAAAAAGGGCAGTTCTATTCTGTCATGTGGGGTTGTTATGTGTCAGCATCGACTTGATCCTCACTGCCCCATGGTTGACACATAGTCACCACCTATGAGTTTCTGAGATTCTGTTTATGATAATAGAAAGTGTTCTACGTATTTCCTTAAGCTACCTGGTCAACTCTGCCCTCATGGCAGTCTATCATAGCCAACATTTGAATAACTGTGATTGTATTTCTATAAAAATTCATTGATAAATATTGGAATTTTATTTCATGTCATGGGATATTAACATTTTAATTTTCAATCTTCTTTTAGTAACATTAAATGTAAAATTATGCAAAGTAGGTAGGTATCCAGGAAATATCTGTGGTGTCTCAGTTGTCTTCTCGCTCCTCCATGCCTTTGTTTCTAGAGAGGTCATGCTTGTGTCTGTAGCTCTCCTTAAAGAACACTGGGTCGGAAGTGATGTGTGTTGTCACTCGAGGCCAAAGAACTTGATTATTAACAGTGTCTTGTCCCTACACAGTCTCTCCTCTGCATGGATAAGAGGACTTCAAAAAGCTAAGAAATACCTCAATCACAGATTAAGGAGTCTGAAACACACACCTGTAGTGATGAAAAGATGCTTATAAAATAACGCGACCAGAGTCTAAGACGGAACACCACTGATGGGAGGGGGGGGCGGGGGCGGGGGGTTCTTGATTAAAAATGTGGTCTATATGGAGCAACAAAAATTTTCATAGAATGCAAAAATAGTATTGTAATATATTTATTTTAATTTTAAAATGCCGTGGGACGTGGGACAAATGTTAAAAAGTGGAACGTCTTGTCACCATATTATAAAATCAAATCTTTTTGTTGATATCTTCTGTGAGGATATTTTTTATACCCTGGAAATAATAGTATTTGCTTGTCACTAGAATTACACTAACAAATAGAGCAATTATAGTTTTTTCTTTCTTTTTTTTTGGGGGGGGGGTTGAAATCACTGTCCTCTGGTGGTCGTGGGCGCTACCCAGTGCTGCTCCTGAGAGCCGCCGCTGGATTTGAACCTCCAAGCCCGCGGGCTGCAGTCCCGCACTCAACCTCTCAACCCCTTACGCCACCGGGGCTCAGCCGTATATTTTTTTCTTAAGACCTAGAAGAAATCTTCTCTATTGTAGCCCAGGTTGTGGAGGGTGGACACTGTAGCAGAGAAGGAAATAGTATTTTAAAAGTTTGGTTACACTTTAATCTCCTGTCAACCTTTTCGAGCAAATGTCTTCTGTGGGCTCCTTTCTTAATTTACTATACAAGAAAGGTAATAACTAATTTTTTCCCTTCCACAAATTTTCCCCATTTCAGCAAGAGGAGGTTTTATAAAAGAAATTGTGGTCATATCGGTTACCACCTTCTTAAAACATATCAATGTCTATTTCTCTTTTAAAATAAAATCTCAAGCTTCAGTGTGACCTCCTCCGTCTGATAGCTCTACCCCTTACTTCTCTCCCATCTCCAATCTAAACATGCCTCCTCATTCTATGCTCCCCAGACTCATTACATTTCTTTTAGCCACCGGGTCCTTCCATTCTCTTGCTGAGAACATTCCTTCAGGCTTTCTCTAGCAGACCGCTTTACTTTCTGATCTTGTCCTACCAGCACTTCTTCAGAGGACAGCTCTACTTCTCTGTAAGGCAGGTGTCCTCTTGCTGATCATATCACTTAGTACATGTTTTCATAGCACTCATCACACTTGAAATACTATCCTTACTGTGCAATTTTTAAATGGATAGGTGGCCTTTAAATAGAGGGGTGATACACTTTATGAAGATATGATTATTTTTCATTATTGTTTATGCTTTTACTCAGGCATGAGAGTCAGTTACCAAACATTGGTTGATATAATTAATTGCATTTAAATAATTAATTTATGGATGGTTTTTAGTTCCCAGATTTATTTTATTAAATACTTTTCTAATTTTTCGTTTTGTAGCACTATAATGTGGTGGGGTTTTTTACTACACAACTGTATTATGAATTATGTGGGTCATGCCTTATTTATTTTTCATCACCGTGAAAACTGATGCTCAAAAAAGTTGAGTGTTTGCCCCAGGACACCAGCTAGCTTACTGTGGAATCAGGAGCAGGACTTGGGTCTCTTGATCATTGTTCTCTTTAATTGTTTCACATTTTGTGCAGAGTTGACTATAAGCTAAAGCAAAAACAGGCATGAACTGGGTTCAATTAAAAGTAAACGAAATGTCTAATAAAGTTAATCTCACATGCCATGCTTAAATATATGCATAAATATTGTTGTGTTGCATAGTGATTAGGTGCAAATTCTAAGACATTTGGCTACATTATAATAATTAGTATTGTTACTCCATAGACACAGCTACCTCTTGGGGCACTTGGGAACACCAACAAATGCATAATCATAGTCAAGCGACCAGATGTGCTAAGTCTCCTTATGAGACAAAAACTACTCTCTCTGATCAGACAAATGACAAGAGTAAAATAGCTATCTATCAGAAAAGCTCCTTAACCCAGACGCTACTGGTTCTTAGTAGTTGACAACATAAACTAGAGGGAAGAAAAAGACGCCATGTGGAGGAAGATATGAAATAGAAGATGCCTGAAGGAACTTGGTATTGGGTAGGAATATATGAGTCTATACTAGAACTCTATAGGGATTCTTAAGGATGACTAACTTTCCAGTTTTGGAAAGGACATGTCCACATATTGGGTTTTTTTAATTAAGGTAAATCTTCAAATATTTAATTGAACCAATAGATTTAAAAGAAATCATTTTGGGAAGGCTCATACAACTTATCACAATCCATGCTTCCATCCATTGTATGTCAAGCACATTTGTATACTTGTTGCCCGCATCATTCTCAAAACATTTGTATTCTACTTAAGACCCTGATATCAGCTCCTCATTTTCTCCCTCCCTTCCTGCTTCCCCCACCCATGAATGCTTTAGAATTTATAAATTGCTATTATTATTTTGTCATATCTTACACTGTCCGATGTCTCCCTTAGCCCACTTCCCTGTTGTCTTTACCCCATGGTGGAGATTATATGTGGAGCCTTATCAGTCTCCCCTTTCTACTCCACCCTCCTGGTATTGCCGCTCACACCACTGGTCCTGAAGGGATATCTGGCCTGGATTCCTTATATTTCCAGTTTCTTACTGCACCAATGTACATCCTCTGGTCTAGCAGGATTTGTAAGGTAGGATTGGGATCATGATAGTGGAGGTGGGGTGGGGAGTACGTATTGAAGAACTAGAGGAAAGTTGTATATTTCATCATTGCTACACTGCACCCTGACTGACTCTCCTCCTGTGACCCTTCTGTAAGGCAATGTTCTGTTACCTAGAGCTGGGCTTTGAGTTCCCAATCTGTACTCTCCATCATTTACAATGATATAATCTTTAGTTCTTTGATGCCTAATCCCTGATCCCTTCAACACCTCAAATTCACAGGGTCTTGTGTATTTCTTTCTTGTGGCCTTTGCTGCTTCTGAGCTGGATGGCTGCTTATTTACCTTCAAGTCATTAAAGACATCAGACACTATATCTTTTGATAGCCAGGCACCATGAGCTTTCTTCACCACAAAATTTGTGTCCCCCAGATAGACTTAGTTTCATGAAACTCAAATTTTTGTAGCTCTGAAGTTAGTTAAAACTATGCTCTTTTCTGCTTAATAGTTATAATCCACTATTTCTTAACTTTGAATAACTTGATGATCACTTAATTATAAGATCTATTAATTCTCTACTGCAGGAGGCTTGGTAGCATATTGGGTTGTGCACTGGTCGGCTAAAATAAGGTGAGCAGTTAGACATCGCTAGCCACTTGGTAGAAGAAAGGTGAAGCTGTCTACACTTACAAAGAGTTACAGTCTTAGGAACCACAAAGGCAACTCTTCTCTATCTTATAGGATCGAATGAGTCAGAATTAACCAGAAAGCAGTGATTTTTGAAAGAATTCTTCACTCCTAAGAACTAACCCAAGAACAACAGAAAAAGAAGCTAAATAAAGTACACATACCATGAAGATGTAATGACAATGAAGAAAACCAAGTATCTGTGTCAAAAAACTTTCAACTTTTCCAACTAAAATATTTTTACTAAAATTTTATTACTTATGTCTCTGAAAAACAGATGAATTTATGATAAACATGTAGGAAGCTAATGCTTTCTTATTTTTCCATATATATGCTAGCAATGGTCTACGCATGTAGCAAAATTCTTTTACATTGAGAACAAGTGTTTGTATGGAGACTGAGGCAAATATAGAGAAGTTGCAGTATTTTAAATATCATTATACATTAATCACATTTCAAAATGAACACTCTTTTGCTTACTCTCATATATATGGGTGTATGTGTGTATATGGTGGAATTAAAGGTTCATGGAAAACATGGAATTGGAGGATAATGGAATTTTCCATTAAAAATGTGAAGAAGCCATTGTTTCTTGAAATATTCTCTACTTGGGTCTGTATATTTCTGGAAGCAGGATTTCCATCTCTCTAATCTTTCTGTACACAATTCTGCACTCTTCCATTAACACTGAATCAAAACAGTTTTGATGTCTTTAAAGGATGGGATGCATATTTTGTTCCTTTGAAATGTTATTTGAGTTTGGGGAAGACGAAGTTTGAAGGGCCAAGATGACGGGTGTAGAGGAAATGGTGTTAATGTCCTCAATGAGTTTTTCATAGGACACTATTGGTAATCTTGAAGGATGAGTTGGTGTATTTTTATGATTTTTTTTTAAATCTTGGTGTAAATTTTCTGGCCATTTTGTCACCAGTCCAGTTTTATTTTCTTAAAACTTCTTAATAAGCCCATAATGATCCTATATCTTTTGAGAAAATCCTTCAAGAATATCCCTTTACATCTTCCCAAGTCAGTCACCATAGGCTTGTGAACTGACCCTTCTTTAAATTTAACTGGTCTATTAGATCATCTCTGGACTCATTATTGTAACTGGACTGTTTTTCATGGGACAGAAAAAAGCATACCACTGAGAGAATCTGTTGGTAAGCATACACTGATTCTAAAAACATGCTCAAACCCCTTCCTTTGAAATAAATCCATGGTGTGTGACCACAAGCCAGTGAGTACAAAGTTTTTGGATCCAGTGGTGTTGTAAGCATCTCAGCACTGGCAGGTGTCTCCACAGGGCTTCTCTAGGTCCAGCTATCTGACCATATCAGGGTAGGACCACGTGGGGACGTCCTACGGGACATCTTGCAGGTAGCCAGTTTTGTCAGTCAAGTCTCTCAGGCAGCAAGTGTTGTCAGTAGAGTGTCTCCAAGAAAGTGAGAGCGTATCTCCTGCTTCCAAGAAGGAAGTACCAAATTTCCCAGAATTCCCAGAGGAGAAAGCCATGCCCACACAGTGGACTCATTAACAAACTCCAGATTGACAGGCTAGACTCCACCCCTACACTCTTAATCCTCAAATTGAAACCAGATTAGGGGACCGCCACAGTGATTGATGATAAACTTCATTCTGGACTCGTGTCAACTTCCTGAACAGATGAAAATGTTGACACAATTTCTGGACTTGTGCTCAAATACCAATGAGAGACCATTGCAGAAATGGGGAAGCTATTTGAACTATCTTGGAGATTGGCTAAGCAAATTTTAACAAATGATTTGGGAATGAGAAGGGTTGCTGCAAAATGTGTGCCTTGAGTTCTGACAGTCCAGCAAAATGAGTGTGATCTGGAAACATGCTGTTCTTTGAAAGAACAGTTCTGAAGCCACTCAGACTTTTCCCCCTAGGTCATTACTGATGAGGAGACATAAGAATAAGACATATTCTTATGACCTTGAAAGCAGACATCAATCAAGCCAGTGAAAGATATCATCATCACCTTGACCCCCAAAAATGTTTGTCAAGGTAAACCAAAATCAAGATGGTGTTTAATTGTATCTATGACTCTGAGGGGGATAGTACAATTGGAGTTCATTCCACTAGACCATGTAATTCAATTCAAGCTATTTGGAGCAATGATTCTCAACTTTCCTAATGCTGTGACCCTTTCATACAGTTCCTCATGTTGTGGTGCCCTCCAACCATAAAATTATTTTTGTTACTATTTGATAACTATAATTTGGCTATTGTAGTGAATTGGGCAACCCCTGTGAAAGGGCCGTTCTACCGTCAAAGAGGTCATGAACCACAGGTTCAGAAACGCTGATTTAGGTATTACATTATAGTGTGTGGGGACAAAAAAGATCTGATCTGGGACAGGCGGGGGACTGATTTTGCAACCATGACAATGCATCTGCCCATGCAGCCATCTCAGTGTGCCAGTTTTTGGCCAAAACAGCATGCCTCTATTGCCCCATGCATTGGACTCACCTCACCTAAGTCCATGCCACTTCTTTTTGTTTCTGCGAATGCAGAGAGAGGAAAGGACAGTGGTTTGATGACATAGGAAAGGTGAAGAAAGACTGAAAAAAGAGAGGGGTGTTGTCAACCATCCAAATAGATGAGTTTGAAAAATGTGGGCAAGAATGAAATTGCAAAATTGACAAATGCCTTAAGTGTATTTTGGGGGTGATAAGGTTCTTTTGTCAAATTATTTAAGTACATAGATTTAGAAAGAAACACTCTGATTTTAGGGAGGTAAACCCCATGTGTAAGACCTCCATTGTCCTCATAAAGCACATATTCTTCTGTCTAGTTGTTCATCTCCTCCTTATTTGCTAATACTCTCTGGGCTTTCCATAATGACAAAACTAGTTTTGCAAAATTATTCTAGATCCCACAAAATACTTATTTAGATGCAATAAAATCCTTGGAAACAAGAGAATGTGAAGATATTTGGATCCCACATAAGTATCCCTCAAAATGCATGCAGCCAGGAGACTACCAATAAGCAAATAGATAAACATTTTCTGTGTTTACCAGTCAATCTCTTTAGCCCTTCCAGTGCTTGCTCAAATGAATGATGTATATAGTATGTGTGTGTGTGTGTGTGAACGCACATACACGGGTGTGTGGACGGGCGGATGCCTGTCTCAGAAACTATGAGATATAGTCCATTAAAATGGCTCATCTAGTCATAATTCCTATGTAATGAATTATAATTCTGGATCCTTTGTTTGTGGAGAGAGTACCATTTGGGGAGGGTGTTCTATAGTAATAGGATGGAGGGATCATTGCCATTTCATCTGACTCATGGCAACTCTTAAGGACAAGGTAGAATTGCCCCTGTAGGTCTCTGAGATTGCAATTCTTTATGAGAATAGAAAGCTTCATCTTTCTCTCATGGGGGAGTGGTGGTTTTGAACTGTTAACCCTGGGGTTAGCAGCCCAAAATGTAACCCCTACACCACTATTGCTCTTCATGGACATGCTAGTGGTAGGATTAAAGCCTGGTTTTAATGGCGGTGCTGAAGCAGTATCTTTGAGACTTTCTTCTGCTAAAAAAAAAAAAACCACACCCCCATTAAGGCCATTTCTCTGTACACAAGCCACCTCAAACAGAGAAATTCCAGGACAATGGGAGGAGCACATTTCAGAGCTCTGTCTGAATTTGCTGAGGTCAAGACCACAGGCACCAGAGATTGGGGCAAGAAAGTGATGACGGGCCAGAGCAAAGGAGTCAGGCTGAGACCAGAAGCCAATAAGAACAGGAGACATTATGCTGAAACTATGGTACTGTGGGAAGGGAAGCAGACTTCCTGGACCAAATAGACAGAGGCTAAAGGGTCCTTATGACTAAGAGACTGGGAATCAGAGAGTCTTTGCTGCTGGCTGAGGAGTTTTGCTATGGGTCAATATCAGTTTCCTTAGTGGTTACTGACCCTGCCATGTAGTGACCTAGCAATGTCCCTAGTAAACTCCCATAACTGTGAGCCTCGTCTGTGAGTTCTGTGTAGCTATTGCAAAGAATAGTCAAACCCAACCTAGCTGTAAAGTGCCATGAGAAGAACAGTTAGTATAAGAGTGGATAAACGAGAAAGAATGGTGGAAGCAAGTCTAATCCCTGACTCGTAACAAAAAAGAAGTCAGAAGGGGTCAGATATGTATCTTCTCCCACCTCCATGCCTTTAGTGCACCCTACATAGAATCACAATGACTCAAAATCTACTCCGTAGCAGAAGATTCTGGAACAGTTTATTCAAGCTCCTTCAAACTATAAGATTATGAAAGCAAAGGAAATAAATGTCTTCCCCAAATATAAGGATGCTGTTTGCAACAAAAGGACCTGTCAAGTAGCAGGGAGAATAGATGTCAGGGAGAAAACACCAAATAAACTTCAAAGTGATTTCCAGGCACCAACATGTAGCACAAAGAAGTCCTAGTGGCACAGTTGTTAAGTTCTCTGCTGCTAATCGAATGGACAGCTGGTGAAAACCACCAGTCAATCGGCAGAAGAAAGATGTGGCCGTTGGGAAAAGTACAACCTTGGAAATCGTTTATGGGGATTTTACTCTGTCCTATGATCAGAATGGGCTCTACAACAATGATTTTAGTATTTGTTCTTTCTTGACAATCTATAACATGATTTCCAAACCATTCTCTATCATCAGAGACCTTTTCAATTATTTTAGATATACTATGCATATTTCTTTCCTTTTGCTGCACAGTGGTAAAAAGTCTGAAATTGTGGGGATGAATATTACCATGCAGTACATGCACATTCTATCTATTCCCAACTTTATTCAA
>PVJH01014104.1:0-58112 GCA_004026705.1 Nesogale talazaci
AAAACTCCTTCCAGAATAAAGGGCTACGGCCTTTTTAGACAGAACTGATGAAGTACTCTATAATCAAGTGTTCTCAAAGCAAATGCAATTGTCTTTCTCTCTCTTCTTGCTGAGGGTGATGGTTTTTCTGAGAGAACACTTTCATGTACTTTGTGGGACATCAGTATCCAATTTTCAGACAACATGCTTCATAGACAACCATCACTTTCATGTCGGCACAGGCTTACAAGCTGTTCTGAGGCGGAACAAATTTCAACAGTGCTTCCAGACCAAAGGGTGACTAGAAGTCACTAGGAGTTGGAAGTCTGACTTGGTGGCAGCTAACACCAAAAAGGCTGCATCAGGATCTAAAATTGGTTTCAGAATATTTTTCTCCTGAGTTGTATATACCTCTGATTTCAATCAATGAAATCCAACCATTGTAACATAGGCTTACAATGTATGCAAGACACAGAAGGAATATCTGATAACAAGGTATGTGGGAGAATTGATGTGGGCCACGTACATGGTCTCACACTTGTCTTTCCCACAATCCACTCTCCATGAAATACTTTCTATATCTGCTGAGACCAGGTGAGATGAAAAACTTTCAGCACATTAATTTTTCTCATTGTCCGTGGCAAAGAAAGGAAAAAAATGTGTAAAATAATAAATGAAACCATCCTTCTAACTCTCCAGTCTTCCCTTGAAGTCTTGGCAGATTACATCAGCAATAAGTCCATGCTTTGCTCATCAGGAGAATATCCAGAGTCTCTGTTTGCATGTACATTAAAAAATCCTAAAGGGCCTATCTCATGAGGAGATCACTCCGAAATTTATTATTTTCTGAAATGAAAGAACCTATACTCGTGTTAGTCTGGGTGGAGTAGAGAAACAAATTCACAGGCACATATATGGATATAAAGATAACATTGAGAAAGCATCCCAACCCAGTCCAGTTCAAAGTCATAAGTCTGATATTAGTCCATATGCCTGATGCTAGTCTATAAAGTCTCCTTCCGACTCACAAAGTCACAGGCCAGTGGGTGCAGAATCCCATGCGCTGGCAGGGGTCTCCACATGGCTCCTCGCTTCCACGGCTCAAGGTCCATCAACAGTATCCAATGGTGATAGAAGCAACTCAGTGCTGACAGGGGTCTCAACATGGCTTCTCCAGCTTCAGAGGTCTGGTTCCATCAGGGTAAGGCCGTGTGGCTTCTCCTCTGGGTTTTCCAGCTCCTCAGACACTGTCATCTTGTCTTGTCCGTAGTTTGTCGTCTTGGAGACTGACTCCCAACAACTGAAGGGATGGCCTCTTTTCTCCACAAAGGAAATATCGTAAGATTTCCCAGAAGTCTCAGGAGAAAGTCATGCCCATACAGAGGCCTCATTGGCTACTCAATGGCTATCTCCAGATTAACTGTCTAGACTCCGCCCCATACATCCCAATCATGAAATTGACATCACGACTTCATGACCACCACAACTCTGTTTCATGTTATGTCACTAATATTCAGAGCAGTAACAATGAAAGGCACAACAAATCTAATCAAAACCAGCTAAATAAAGTAGCGTGCGGAATACCTTCCATATGTACAGATTCAGTGTCCTCCTTCTTTTGATAATAAAATACTGATGTTACTGACAAAGTCTAGGTTTGGAGTCTTAGTTATATATAGCTGCAAGTAAATATACTTTCTGATACAGACTTACGTGGTTTCATTATGTATCATTATTCATATTACCATGCATATTCATAGATAAAACTATACATATGTAGTCATATTTTTGGTGAACATATACACAGCAAGACCTGTTGTTGTTAAACAGTTTCTAGACATAATAATCCATTTCATCAGTTATATTGCGTCACTGCTCCTTGTGGAATACAAGAAGAGTTTTTCCCAGCTTCTCTCCCCCAAATATATGTCAGACCTAGGACACTGCTTGCAACTAATGGTAAATGATTGTCAAGTTATCTCCCTGAAGACATCAGCCATCCGGAGCAAGCAGACCCTATTGTCTGTGCCACTGTAGGTGGGGCTCCCTTGCTTCTGTTTAGGACAGTAGGTTACTCCGGAAAGCTGAGAGGAAGTCAAGTCTCTAGCTCAAGGGCAATCAGGTTAGGCTGTCATCGTGAATCGAGGATCCCCTATCTTGTCACATGCGTGCCATTAACCCCTCCCCTTCCCCTAGTGTGCACACTCCTAGATCGTACTCTCTTCCATTACTGTGCTGCCTATAGCACAACCCCTTCTGGTGACATATGTCTTTATTGGTAATTAGGAGACTTGCATGCCCCCAAAAGACTTATAAGCCTTAGTTAAAACAAATATCTCTCTTCTCCCCTCCCCTCCACCTACGCTGTGCATGGGCCTGGCTGGTGAGATCATGGCCGTTCAGGAAATGAGCATGTTATCATGAAATGTGTCTGACTCCTTTATTCTACCTCCTATCGCTCTTATTCTTTATGACTTTACTATAATCTTTGTATATTTTAACTGTACAATTATGCTTACTGGACCCAAGGTAGTTGACAGGGTTTGGCTCCCCACCATCCCATAACCCTGTTTTTTTTTTCTGTTTTAGTTGAATTACTTCCATTGGATTTGAGTTTCCTCTCCCAATCTGTTTCCCTACAACTTTATTTCTATTCTTTAGAAGAGCACACTTAGGTATGTAGAATAGGGCATGTATATGTGTATAATTTGTTCAGTGAGGATAATTCTCAAGGGTAACAAACTACTTTTTGATTTAAAATGATATTTTGTTTAAAAGCAAATTAGTTTACGCCAAGAAAATTAGTTTAAACAAGAGGAACTTTTATGTAAAAGTTTAACCTTTTCATGACTGAATCATTTTTTGCTTTGAATTTTCCACATTTTATCACATTTTCCAATGCTGGAAAGGTTATTTAAATGAAAGTGTGATGTGTAGGTTTATAGTGCCAACATGGCCAATGAACACATGTGGGATTACTTGAAGGTCAGAGAGATAAATGACTTAGCAAACTTTGCCTTTCTTGTCTTTTGCTCTTTGATGATGGGACCAGTGTGTGGCTGTCTTGTTTATTCTGTTTCAATTTACAAGCTACCTATGGGGCACCTAACCTGTGGACTGTGTCACAGTAGTTTGAGTTTCCTTCAAGACCTGCTTTGCCACTCTACTGGAGTATACATTGCTTCAGTAGGGGAGTGTCAAACCCTGTCATCTAGCAGACTGTTGGTGACCTGCCTTGCTGTTTGCTGCCTGTGGTCAGATAGCCTGAATTACTCTACAGAGGACTACCTGGAGGCTCTCAGTACCTGATGGACTGTCAGGGTCTCACAGCTAGCTCATGGGAGTGAGTTGCACTGCTTTATAGATTGTTTGTTTCTTATGTTATTTATGTATCTATATAAATATATAATTATTAGTGTCCTGGTTTTGTTTCTCTAGAGAATGCTCTCTAACATATTTGGTACCAGGAGTGGTTCTAGAGTAAAGTGAACAGATTTTAAGCGGGACACCATTGACGGGGAGGAGGACAGTTCTTAATTAAAAAATTGGTCTATATGAAGCAACAAACATGTTCATAGAACACAGGAACAGTACTGTAATATAGCTATTTTAACTTTAAAACACCAAAGCACATTGTCAAGTTGTTAAAAAGCGGGACATCTGGTCACTTTATAGAGAAATAAAATCATAGACATGAGCTTCTTAAATTGGCACTCCAGCCTGATTAGGCATAACAACACTGGTAATGCTATTTCTACACCTGAACGCTCGGATCAGTCTGCCACTCTTACAAATCCATGGTGTGAAATAGCAAAGCTAATATCTATAGTATCACGACTGATAGATTAAGTGCTGCTGAAAGGAAAGGCTCTGGATGATCTTTTCCAGCAGATTTGTCAGGATGACAATACAGGGAAGCTGGTTGGCTGGTCCTCCTCTCAATGGAAAGTGTGATTGAAGGAGAGGGATCGTCTCAGAACTTCAGAAGCTCACCTCAGTGCTGACTAACAGACTTAAAAGCTTCCACCTGTGCTGCAAAGGAGAGGCTTCTCTATCTAGAAATAGAGCTGGCATTGCTGAGAACCAGGTCCAGAGTCTCATGCAAGTGGCTGAATTACAGCATCAGTTGAATTGCAGATTTAGAGCACTGTCTGATACTAAAGTAAGGGTATTGATAAGAAAAAGTTGGGACTCTGAAACATGGGATAAAAACACATGGACTGATGATTCTGAAGGAGGCTAGTGGACCCCTAGAAACAGTTGAGCCAGCCTAATCAATAGATCCATCTCTCCCAGCTGAAGATACTAATCCACTATCAACTAAACAACTCACACCTGGGCAGATTAACCAAATTCTTCAAGGTGAAATGCCAAGTGGGGCTGCATCTGTAGCATTGCCTGAGCCACATACCTTATAAGATAGTGTTGAGAACACCCAGGAAACACCATCCCCACCCATGATTTCCTCTAGATCTGCAACTAAAATTTAGGCTCAGAAAGATCCTAAAGGTCAGGTTGAGATGATAACCCAAGCAGCATTCTATACTCATGAAGATCTGCTGAGTTTTCTAGTATGTACAAGCGGAAGCCTGGGGAATATCCCTGGGAATGATTACTGAGAGTGTAATATTAGACAGTCTGGGTTTCTGGATATGGGACCAGTAGGTACAGATTCTTCTTTCAGTGTCTTTGCAAGAGAGGCGAAGTGAGGATCTAATTCCTTATTTGGTTGGTTCACTGAAGCATGGACTGCCAAATGGCCTACTGTAGACCAGCTTGAGGTACCTGACCAACTGTGGTGCTCTGTAAAGAAGGCATCCAAAGGTTAGGGAAATTGGAGTAGCTCTGTCAGGATATTCCCATAGACCCCAAAAGGGGTTGTCCTGAGGACATATCTTTCACCACAATCTTAAGGAACAAGTTTGTGAAGTGGGTCCCACTCTCTGAACACTCCTGGAATTGCTATTTTATGTGCACCAAGATTAACAGTGGCAACTGCCTAAGTGAACTCTGATATTTGATAGAGGGCAGGTGTCAGCACTGAATCAAGAGAGATGGTGGATATGGTTATAATAGATAGCAAGCTTTCCATAGTAATCAAAGCAACCTGTGTCATGTGGACTTATGGCTTTGGCCGCTTAGTTGTGGTGTCCCAAGGAATGAAATACATGGGAAACCTATGGGAAACAGAAAGATTTCTCCCAGGTTACCTCCCCAAAATATATACCAAACTTAAACTGCTTACTACACATGGCTATACACTTGGAGGCAAACCAAAGTAGACCAGGAGCTATTCCTTAGGGTTATGAGCTATCCCTAGCAATCACTGTCTAGCCTGTCCCACCCTAAGTAGGTCCACTCCCATGTCAATAGAGTACTTCCTTGTAAAAAACAAAGAGGTCAAGCCCACCAAAGGATGATCAAGGTTAGGATGTCATATTGAGTCTAGAGTCCGCCCTTCCTGTCACATGTATACTCCTAGCCCCTCCCCTTGGGGTTATGTGTATGCCCTAGCTCATCCCCTTCCTGTGGTGGTACAACCCTTTCCTGTGACATATGTCCTTACCTGTAATTAGGGGTCTTGCATGGAGCTAAAGGGTATATAAGACTGGGGCAAGAAAAGGACTCGGTCCTACCTCCACTTTCTCCTGCCCTCAAACCCTTCAGCGCTGGATGCTCTCAGCCCCTCTCCCTCATGATTCCCTTCCACCACTCTCTATCAGCTACCAGATAGAGCTGAGGTGAGCATGTTACCATGATGTAAAATGTATCTAACTCTTACTATTTCTCTCTGTCTCAAGATCTCTATAACTTTACTATAATAAAGAATAATTATCACTGTACAACTGCACCTATCGAACCTGTGATGTATATATTGGAGGCAGGCCTTCCTCTGACAGAAACCTACTAAATATTTGCATAATTTATACAGGAAGAAGAATGCTAGATCAGATGAACAGAAAAATAGACAGCCACAATCAGTCAATCAATTCCCAGACCTGAGCCAGTTTACTGACCCACAATCTCTAGAATGAGGGGAAGGCCAGATCCCTTTGAAGGAGGACCCGGCTACATTACTGTTAGGCTGTTAGTTGTTCTCTGCCTCAATTTGCAAGCTACCCTACCTGTGGGATACCTAACCCATGGACTGTGTCACAGTAGTTTGAAGTTCCTTCAAGACCTGCTTCACCATTTGTGTTAGTCTGGGTAGACTAGAGAAACAAATTCATAGACACACATATGGAAATAAGGGAAAGGTTTATATACAAGAGGACTGGGACACTGAGAAAGCATCCCAGCCCAGTCCAGTCCAAGGTCATAAGTCTGATGTTAGCTTATATGTCCACTACCAATCTATAAAATCTCCTTCCGACTCATGAAGCATGTGCAATGACACCAGGACAATCACAGGCCAGTGGATGCAGAGTTTTATGTATCCAGTGGTGGTAGAAGCATCCTGGCACTGGCAGGGGTCTCCCCAGGGCTCCTCATTTCCAGGGCTCAGTGTCCATCAGCAGTATCCATTGGTGGTAGAAGCATCTCAGCACTGGCAGGGATCTCTCTGTGACTCCTCCAGCCCCAGAGGTCTGTTTCCATCAGGGCAAGCCCATGGGGCTTCTCCTCCATCTCCTCTAGGTTCCAGGACTCAGGATCTATCACCATGCCACCATCTTATCTTGTTGGTAGACTGACTCCAAGAGACTGAGTCTATAGTCTACCTTCATGGGGGAAATGTGAGATTTCCCAGAATTCTCAGAGAAAGCCATGCCCACACAGAGTTCTCATTTGCTATCTCCAGATTGACAGGCTAGGTTCCACCCCTACACTCCCAATCATGAAATTGACACCAAGTACATGACTGCCATACCACCTTCCTGAACTTTACATCTCTTGAGCTGGGGATTGTCAAACCCTGTCGTCTAGCAGAATGCTGGTGAGCTGCCTTGCTGTTTGCAGCCTGTGGCTGGATAGCCTGGATTGTTCTACAGCCCTCAAGACTTGAAGAACTGCCATTGTTTTCACTGTTTCATGGAAGTGAGTTGTACTGAGCCATTTGTACTGCTTTATAGATTGATTGATTAATTAATTGTTTATTTCTCATATCGTCTATCTATATAAATAAATATAGTTATTAGTGTCCTGGTTTTGATTTTCTAGAAAACCCCATCTAACACAGAAGGAAAGGAAGTCAAACCAATGTGGACTTTGTTACAATTATATGAGATATCCTGAGTGGACTCTAGTGAAATAATTGGTGGGAAGAGGACCATTTTCTCAGATTTGCATAGTTATGCAGGTCTGTGCCAGCTGGCAGCACATATTCCAACTGCGATAATAACTTTCTTAGAAAGCTGAAATGTTGAAAATTTTGTTTGGTAATATATTTGTATGTTCTATGGGAGGTTAAAGAATAAGAGCAATGTCATGGAAACGTGTCTAGCCTTGAGAGGTCCAATGAGTCAAGATCCTTTAAGAATTTAAAGTTCTGTTCTGTTTATATCGGGTCCATCTGTTACAGCACTGATCATAGCATAGGGAGTGGGGTCTCCACCCCATCTAGTTCTTCTTGACTCAAAATATCGGGGCAGTAATTCATGGAAACATGTACTCCTATTGTTTGGATCCATGTCTAATTCTTGAATTTTCTTTTTTGTTTTTGACAAATGGAGATCAATAGTCATCTATTAGAGGGTCACTCATATGCTTTAAGACCCCCAGGTACTACTCATCAGCACTGTAAAGTAGAACACTAGTGTTAAGATCTACTTCATGTCAATTGAGTGGGCTATCCAATAAGATCATGGTCCCAAGCTTCTGAATGGAGAGAACTTATCCTGCGAGGTAATTGTGTATATTTAATTAGTATGCATAAGCATCTAGACTTAGCTTGTATGTAGCATTACTTGCTGCCATTGGGGTAATTCTGTGACCAAAATGACACCTTAGAACTGCCCTTCTGAGTTTCTGATGCCGCTGGGTTTATCCCAGGCTTCCTCAAACTACAGTCTGCAGGCCACATGCGGCCCGCCGAGGACATTGATCCAGCCGCTGGGTGTTTTTGCCACCGCTGCTTGTTTTGCTTAGCAGCTGACTCATCCTAGATCCACAGTGAATTTGTTCCTAGTTTGTTTTTAACTACAGTCCGGCCCTCCAACGGTCCGAGAGAGTGAACTGGCCCCTGTTTAAAAAGTTTGAGGACCCCTGTGTGAGCAGGAGGCAGATCGGTCATCCAGTATGCTACCAGGGTTTACAGGATAGCAATTACATTACTTAAGCAGTATAAATGTCAACAAAGGATGGGAAATTGAATACAAAGGATGCAGGAGATTCGCTTTACTTTTTTTTTTTACAAGAAATAAGCTGCATCTTTATTCTTGCGATCATTTGGCTGAGAATCAGTGTGGCTTTAATCCTTGACTTTTCTATTTCTTTTTTGTTTGTTTTAAAAATCATTTTATTGGAGGCTCCTTCAGTTTTTATAATACTGCATATATCACTTGTGTCGAGTATTTTTGTACATATGTTGTCATCATCTTTTTCTAAACATTTTTTAATTGAAGAGTCCTACAACTCTTATCACAATTCATACATATGTCCATTGTATGCCAAGCACATTTGTTGCTGAGCCCTGGGCATCAGCTGGCGATTTTCCTCTCCCTCTCTGCTCCCCCATCCCTGATAAGCCCTTGATGATTTTTAAATTAGTATTATTTTGTCAAATCTTACACTGTCCAAAGTCTCCCTTCATGCACTTTTCTGTTGTCCATTCCTCAGGGAGGAGGTTATATATAGATCCTTGTAATCAGTCTCCCCTTTCTACCCCACCTTTCCTCCACCCTCCTGGTATCACCACTGGTCCAGATGGGATCATCTGTCCTCGATTCCCCGTGTTTCCAGTTCCTATCTATACCAGTGTAAATCCTCTGGTCTAGCTGGATCTGTAAGATAGAATTGGGATCATGATGGAGGGAGGCAGGAGGAAGCATTTAGGAACAAGAGGCTAGTTGTATAATTCATCATTGCTACACTTCACCCTGGCTGGTTTGTCTCCTCCCTGTGACCCTTCTATACGGCGATATCCAGTTTTCTACAGAAGGGTCTGGCATCCCCAACCTGTTCTCCCCTCATTCAAAATGATTTGATATTTTCTTCTTTGATGCCTGACACCTAATTCCTTCAACATCTTGTGGTCACACAGGCTGGTGTGCTTCTTCCAAGTGAACTTTGTTGTTTCTGAGCTAGATGGACATTTGTTTCTCTTCAAGCCTTTGAGACCCCAGACGCTATTTCTTCTCATAGCCGGGCACCATCAGCTTTCTTCACCACATTTGCTTATGCATCCATTTGTCTTCAAGGATTATATCAAGAAGGTGAGCACACAATGATATGATTTTTTTTGTTCTTTGATACCTGATATTAGCTTAATTTTTTCTATAATTCTGTGTAAGTCTAAAATTGTCACTGCATGGGGCATTTGGCAGTTAAGGCTTGACTTAGTGCAATGTTGTTTCCCCCAACCCTTGATGTTGTGTTTTTTCAGGCTTCTTTCCCATATCTTTTCTTTCTGTGTGTGTGTTCATTTTCGTTTTCTTTTTGTTGAGCTTGTGCAGCAGGTTTCCAATCCTCTGCCACTTCTATGGTCAACCAGATCCCTCTGTCCATCGCCACTGTGTTTGACAGCTAAGGCTTTTGCCAGTACAGCCTCTGTCCCTACCCTCCTTTCTTTTTTCTTTCTTCATAGTTTTCACAGTTCTTCTCCTTGTTTTGCCTTCTCAGGTCCTACCCTGCCCCATTTTTATTCTATAATGTAGGTACTTCCCTGCCACATGGACTTTGGATTCAGTATTGCCCACCTGATCAATAGGCAGTGGTACACACTTCTGTGAACAAGCATCCTGTATTCACCACTGCTCTGCTTAAGGGTTAGTTAATAGCACCATTGATATGCCACATCTTTCCTTTTTCCTTATTCATAATTCTTACATCTTCTTGTTATCCCTTTTCAGACTGTCCAGCTTATTTAAAGTTTTTATAAAAAGCTTGCAAAGTCGTTGTCTTCCTCCTACACACCTCCACAATCAACAATGCCCACACTTGCCACTCCGCAACTGACACTGTCTGAAATTGCAGCAAATGTCACATTCCTGTTGCTGCCACGTTTTACCAGTATTGAACTGCTTGTTTTCACCCTTCTTTTCCTTTCTATCTTTGTTCCTCTCCCCTCCCCTTGCTTTTTTAATTTAATTTTTATTTTCTTATTCCACTATTTTCTTTTTGCCTCCACACTCACTGGGTGAGTGTCATTACTCACTGCATCAATGAAAAATGGTTACTAACATCTACCAAGTATATCCTCAGATTCTCCAAACAATTAGCCTTTAGAGAGTTGTCCCCACTCTCACAATCACTACCAATTTCTCCTGGAGACAGGTGGCAAGTGCTCTAATGCTTCCAAACTGCTGAACAGAGTAGCACACAGATATGGTGACTGGAGAAGGTAAAGCACAATGAAATAAAACAAGGTGAAGAAAACATACAATCAAATCGATAAAATAATACCACAAAGTATTGCAGACAACAACAAAAAAAACTCTGGATCACCAGCAAAAAAGAAAAGAAAGCTTGTGACCAATACACAGGGCCAGAAATCTCCCAGAGGAAGAAATGTCTTTGAACCACCTGGTAAGGAATTCAGAACAATGATATTTTCTTTAACAGATGAAGGAAGAGATCAAGGAAAAGAGAGTACACCACTGAATTCATAGACAAAAATAGCAAAATCATAGCAAAAATTCTGGAAGAATCCAGAGCAAACAAAAATCTAGAACTCAAGAATAGATCAGCAAATTAAATGGAACATCAGAAACAATACAATAGCAAATAAAAATTCAGACAATTGATACAAAAATTTTGGAAATAGATAATGCATTGGAAAGGCAAAGGAGTTGAAATTGAATCACTAGAAGACAATTATTGAAATTGAAGATAAATATTTTACTACTAACCTATTAGAGGAACAATCGTAGGGGGTGGGGGGTGGGGGAGACATTAAGGAAGAAAGAGAGTCTAACAACTAAATAGGACAACATAGAGGGGAGTAACTTTGGTGGAGAGAATGCCCAGTAAGAAGAGATAAAAAGGAGCATTAAGAAAGTGATCAAATGTTTCTGGGAAGAAAATTTCCCTAATATCATGAACCATGAGATGTGCCTTAAAGAAGGTCAGCAAAACCCAAATAGGATTGATATAACAATAAACCACCACGGCATATCACAATCAAACTTTGCTAAAACAAAGACAAGGAAAGATCCGGAAAGCAACTCAGGAAAAATAAAAAAGTGAACTACAAAGTAGAATCAAGAATCCTGATCTCTGAATTCTCAGCAGAAACCAAAAGACAAGAAGGCATTGGAATGATTGTACATCAAACTCAGAATGAAAAAAAAATCCAATCAAGACATTTTATCCAGTGAAGTGTTTCCTTCAATATCATGGTGAAATACAAAATGGTACAAAATTAGCAGAAATCAAGGAAATGCTCACGGGCATCCTTCAGAGAGAGAACCAACAATGGAAGACAACAGCGTGCCATGAAGACACATGACACCATCATCCAGAAATAGAAATATCTATTAAAAAACTCTAAGACTTAAAATAGAGACCAGGAGCTAGAAATTTTAAAAATGATAAGAATTGATATCCAAAAGAAGGAATAAATAAGTATAGTTGCATAACTTACATATCAAGAGGGTCAACTGAAAACAAAACACCCGAATTCATTGCCAAGGAGCCAATGCTGGTCACAGAGACCCCATAGTGTGGGGAGAGAGTGCTCCTGGGAGTTCTTGCAGCTCTTTACAGGGGTAGAAAAACCCATTTTTCTCCTGTGGAGCAGAGTGTTTCCTAAATGTGAAAAAAAACATGGCGGACTGCAGTCCATTGCATAGTCACTATGCTACCTGGGTTCCTCCCAGGGAGAGGAAGTCCAAGCAAAAGTACGATAGAAAATAACATGTTCACTCTTGAAAATATGAACAGAAGAAACAAATTTTTCAATATAGACTAAGATAATAGTATTTAAGGAAATTTAGGGGAATCTGTAAACAAAATGAACTCAATACAGAAAAAAATATGTAAAAGAGGCAGCACACACACCCCACCACCACTACCGCCACCACCAAAACAAAATGGTAGAAGTCAGCCAACCAAACAAAAAGATAAAACAGTGAAGGCGAAGAAAGTATCAAAGTGAATAAGCAAACAAAACCGATAAATATGTCGTCTGTAAGGGACACCTTTTAGACAAGAATAAACTAAAAATTAAAGAATTGAAATCTGTCAAGCAAATAAACAGCAGTGACAACACTAACTTTTGATCAAATACACTTTAGGGAAGAGCAAGTGGAGAAACAAGGAAGAACAAGGCTGGGTCTCCTACTCCCACCAGGGTAGTGACGCCCACCAAGAAAACCCAAACAAACAAACAAAAAGAAATCTTAAAGTTTTGTCTTCAAACTAGCAGCCGCCAACGTAAGGTGTCATCTAAATCCATGTGGAAGAAGCACACCAGCTTGTGTGAACCAATATTAAAAAATAACAAAAACCAAAAAATAAAATAACAAAAGCCAAATCCAATGGAGGAAATGGTATCAGAACTTCAATCGATGCAACCACTTACTGTGATGGTTACATGTTGGCCTGTGATCCCAAAGCAGTTTGAAACCACCAACCACTCTTCAGAGGAAAATGAGGCTTTCCACTTATGGAAGAAGTTACTGTCTCGGAAAACCCCGGGGGCAGCTCTGTCAGATCTGACTCTGTCTGTGACAGTGAGTTTGGTTTGGATGGTTGTGGATGTCCATGGAAGCCCCAAATTCATTTTCAGGGTCCATCCCCAATGAATGCCCTCCAACCATAGTCCAGGGATTTTATAAGCATCACTATCAAAGAGAGCACATTGAAAAGTCCATTGCGGCAAATGTAGTTAGGTTAAATTGTAACCACTTTTGTAACAAATTTGATTTAACAAATTTGATCTCCATTTGACCCATTTTAAGGGTGTTTCAGCTTTTAACTTTTTCTCCTTTCTTTTCATTGAAGTTTTTCTATGTTTTGTCATTTTAGGTTTTTTGTGTGTTCTGTATGATATTCTATATATTAAATGAAGGATAGGCAAATCTATAGGACCATAACTGGATTATTACTGACCCAGGGTCATGGCCAGTTTAGGTGAGGGGGTATATGAAGAAAATGTTCTGAAGTTAATTGTGGTGAGGATTGCACAAAACTGTCTAATATAGTTGAAATATTAATTAAATGATATATGCATATATCAAAAAACTATTTAAAATAATTTGAAAAACTCAGAAAAATGCATAAGCTGGTCTTAAGACTGAAAATTTTCTGACTTTGAAGTAGTCTGACAATGGCTATATGACCATCTGGAATAAAGTGATTTTAACTTTCAAAATTAAAATTATCAAGCATTCTGCTTATTTATGCCCCCTGCTGAGAGAGAGAGAGAGAGAGAGAGAGAGAGAGAGAGAGAGAGAGAGATTACTCATATTTATATCTACCTGGAATTTTAGATTTCTCAAGTTTGTGCAAATTATTAACATTGTATGGTTTCTGGAACTATATTAGTAGAAGCAAATATTTGCCTTTGAAGCTATGATGTCCTGTTAATCACAACTAAAAACAGAGCCACAATCCAGGACCATCTGTGATGTCCTAAACAAGGTTAGTACTTGATATTTAGCATAATTCCATAATTTAAAAAAGATTTCCCTTTTCTTAGATTGTCTAAAGTCTCATCGAGTGTTCTATATCTACATAAAAAACTACCCCAAACACTTGAATAGTGGATCAAACAGTTTATGACAATTTTGGGGTCCAAAATTATGGAAGGACTCAGCTGGTTATTGTGTGATTAATGTGGCATCAGCTAGAATAGAAGGGGTAGGTTCATACCAAAGATGACTTATTTACCCATATGTCTGAGGCTTTCATGTTCCTTGGCTAAGCTAGTTTCCACATGGCATCTCATTTTCTAGGATCAATTCATGCGATGCGGACTTATCATAGCACAAAGGTGTTGGATTGCCCCATACATATACTCTGACTTCTTACATAGTACTGCCTTTTCTTAGACAGAGAAGTCTTAGGTTCTGTGTTCCAAGACCCAAGAAGTAGAAACTCTCAGTCTCGTGGATACTGGTTCAGTGTCTCTTCTACCATTTTCTTTTTGTCAAAGCAGTCCTTGAACCTTTCCAGGTTGATGGACTACCCTCAAATCTTGATGGATTAAAAATAATTAGCTGCCATCACCAATCTTTCACATGGATTCTAGTATTTTATATAGCTATAAATACTACCATTTTCTGGTGTAAGCCAACTATGTCCAAAAGACCAAAATAAATATAATGAGAAATCAAAATTCTAGGACATATAATTTCCTCTAAGGACATTCTATCAAATAATCAAATGAGTAACAAGTAAAGCTGTGGCAGTTACATAATCTGTCAACTGGTGGAGGGGTGGAGTCTAGCCTGTCAATCAGGCCATAGCCAATGAGTCCTCTCTGGTTCAATGGCCTTCCTCTGAGCATTCTGGGGATTCTTGTGTTCCTCCCTGGAGGCAGGAGATGATCTCTGCTTCATCTCTGCTGACATGCCACATGGACTTACAACGATGCAGCCAGAGGCCTGGAACTGGAGGAGCCACATGTTGAGGCAGGCCAGCGCTAGGATGCTTCCAACCACCACTGGATTCACAAGACTTTCCACCCACTGGCCTGTGTGTAATCTTCCTGCATTCAGGATCATTGCATGGCTGTGTGAGTCTAAAGAGGGATTTATGGAATGGTATTGACATATGGGGTACTTTCGGACTTATGAACTTGATCTGGACTGGGTTGGAATGTTTTCTTAATGTACAATTGCTTTTTAATATAAAGTTCTCTCTTACACATATGAGTGTCTCTGGATTTGCTTATCTAATCTACCCAGACAAGCACAACACCCAAGTAAAATTATAATGGGAAAGTATTGATTCTCTATGACAAGTTCATATCATAACTTTATTATTTAGCCATCTACCATGGACTTTCAAATTGTTCCTTAAAAGTGAGAATGGCAAGATCAAGACATAGATAGTGAAAGTAAACTTTTAAAAGAAGACATTTATGGAAGAAAAATAAAGACTATTATGGGTGGGCCATGATAAACCTTTTATGACATTTCAGCTAGGTACCATATAAAACAGGCAAAGGCTCTCAAATAAACGAATAAAAAGTTCCTATCATTTTTCATCAGCTTATAACCTTAGAAGTGAGACAAAGTTGTTTGTACAAAACCAAAAGAGCAACAAAACAAGAACCTATTTTCAAATAAAATTGTGGAAAATTTTAAGTTTCAATGGAGTTTAAATGTGACCCTATATGTGTACATGTTAGACTTTCTTGTGTGCTTAAAAACAACAAGCAAATAAAACTCTGGCAATTTCTTGCTTGTTTTTGCTATAGTATAAGTAATACAGCATGCCACAGATGTTCTTCATAGAAATATGTCAAACCTGAAATGACAGCTCTGGTAATCAAAGACATTGTAAAACAGAGAATGCAAAATGCAAGAAATCTCCCAATCCCAGAAAATGCCTGGTCTGATTGCTGTATCCAACAAGCTCTTTAAAAATGATGATCTTAAAAAGAAAATGCAACATTGTATCACATAATAGGTAACCTAGTTTCTTGAGAATCAAACCATTAACCCTTCTAGGTAAACTAGTTTCTTGGTAGTCACATATTTGGCCATTCTGTCAGAATGGGATACAGTGGACATACACAGTTGAAAGATCCAGGGTTTCATCCTTTTATAAGCATAAAATAATTAGCATCTGTAAAAATCAAACTTCCTTGTATGAAGTGCTAGGATAGCCTTTATCAAAAGAGGTTTAGTTTGACTTTTGCCAAATTACTGGGTTATGTATACTGTTACTAACTCAATTCTATGATGGATACCATTTGAGTACCATATTTTACCATGATGTAAAAATATCCAGAGATAATATCCAAAGTGAAATCTAAAATGCCAGGTCCTCCCTCAGAACCAAGAATCTGAAAATTGCATAGCTAAAGAAGACTTGAGGCCCGGTGGCGTAGTGGTCGTGTGCAGGACTGCGGCCCACTGGGACGGAAGTTCAATTCCAGTAGTGGGGCTGGGCCTCCTACTCCCACTGCCGGAGAGCAGTGATGTGCCGGCCCCCCCCCCCAAAAAAAAACAAACAAACCATTTATCGGCTGAGCCCTGGTGGCGTAGTGGTTGTGCTCAAGACTGCGGCCCACTGGGTTGAAGTTTCAAATCCAGCAGTAAGGCTAGGCCTCCTACTCCCACCACCAGAGGGCAGTGATGCTCCCCCCAAAACAAACAAAAAAGAAATACATTTATCAGAGTATTGCATTTAATAAATTCATGTTGATTTAGTTTAAAATATATATCCCTCTTTTCAAATGAACCTTCAATGTGCCAATAAAGTTTTAGAAGCACAAAAATAAATAGTATAGCCTTTTCCCCTCAGGAAAAATTCAATTTAATTTAATGCACACCAAATCCAAGTTCATGTGATAATTTCTGTACTAAAGTAGGTTCTGTACTTGAAGGTTCTGAAATTTGGAGGAGTACAAACTTGAGTCTATCCTACCTTAATTTCAAGAACATCTCAAGAACAGTTTGATGCACTGAACTTAATGGCAAAAGAAATTGTGAATAGGGAAGGACACCAAGAACATGATAAATGAAGAAAGCAAAAGGTCCTTAAAGACAGCAAAGAGAGAAAAAGGTAAAGTGGACATCAGAAGACACTCTGAAACTTGCTGTCAGTTGTAGAGTAGAGAAGGCACGTGTACGAATTGGTAAAGTCAAACTGCTGAAGAGAAAAATTTTAAGTTCAACAATTTTAAGAAATGACATATGAGCATGCAACAGTAGAACTGAAGGAAGAAGTCTAAGTTACACTGAGATCAATAGCAAGGCAAGGCTTGATGAATTGATGGAATACAAGGGAATTGTGTCAAGAAGCGATGAACACCGGAAGAACTGCCATCTCTATCCCAAGAAATCTGGATGATACTTTCAGTTGCTTGGTATGTCTGCAAACGGTGGATGTTGCATGAGGAAGAGTGAAGAAGAATCAATGCATTTGAATTCTGGTGATGGCAAAGAAAATTGAAAGTACTAGGAACTTCCAATGAAGCCAAATCTTTCTCTCTCGGAAGAAGTACAGCCAGAATATCCCTTAGAAGCAAGGATGACAAGACTTGCCTCAGGTCCTTTGGGTAATACAGTGGGAGAGACCAACCTCTGGAAAAGAACATTATCCTTGGGAAAGTAATATGGCAGGAAAACGCAGGAACCCTCAACAAATGCATGGACACAGTGGCTACAAGAGTGGGCCCCAACAGAAGAACAACGGTATGGATGGCACGGGGCCCCATGGCGTTTTGTGCTGATTTACACAGAGGCACAATTAGTCAGAACTGACGCAATGTCACTTGACCACAACAATATATTCCCAGATGTTTCTGCCACATTGTAAATCCACTCTTTAGAAACAAATTCTCTAAAATACCAAAAAAATACATTCTGGTCACCCATGTGAGGTATTTCAAACTAATTCCGTGTCAAAAGACATATCAAAATCAATATTGCCTCACGGTTTGATTACAACTTTCCTAGTCATATTGGCACTGACTTTCTTATCAAAGTACTTCAAATATTGTATGTGAACAATTCAGATAAAATATCTCCAGGACTTTATCTTCAACCAGGTGCATCAACACGTGAATGCAGCGTACTGGCATGAAGTCTGTGGGAACCAATTGGGGCTGCTGGGCCAGCCGCAATGCCAACTACATGGAGTTCTTCCCTGCCACCCCTTCTCCCCCCACTGAAGAAGACACTAGAGGACACACAGGTGCTATAGCTCAGGGAGAGGGAGGTGCCTCGTCAGAGCACATGGGATCAAACTAGAGGGAAGGAGAGAAAAAGAGAGTGCAACAATCATGGCCCATCAAGCCCTAAGAACAATATTCCTTAGAGCATCCAATGCACAGAGAGGACCATAAGAGACATGACATCCCTAACTGACCCATAGCACTATTGGTGACAATTCTAGAGAAATATAGTGCAGAATTTTTTCCCAATTTGACCCCACCACACTGGCAGGAAACACTAAGGGTTTGCAACAGAGCAATGAGGGGTGCAAAGCAATGAAGTCCCTGAGGAATAGCAAACATTAGACCTTGGGGCCTGGGTACGGCACCACATCAGACCTGACCAGAAAATACTCATAAAGGTCAACAAACAGACCTGGGACGATTTATAGGCTTTTCTTTTTTTTTTTTTTAACTGTTGTTTTGTTTTGCTTTTGTTGTTGTTGTTGTTGCTGCTGCTGCTGTTGTTTTTGCATGTCTATCTAGATCAGAGAAGCAGGATAAACAATCTGGAGGAGAAAACAACAGACTGATGGTTCCTGTGGGACATGGGAGAGGTGAGAGAAACGGAGGGTGCCATCAAACCCAAGGAAAAGGGAACAGTGAGGGATCTGAAATCGGTGGCGAGGGCATAGGATGCCTGCTAAGACTTTATCAAGTGCAATGTAGCCAAGCAGAGTTGGCAAAAGCCAAATGAAGGGCTTACATGATAGGAGGACAAGAGGAAAGTAAAGGCAAATAGAGACAAGGACGAGGAGACAAAAGGCATTTATAGAGGTCTAAATGCAGGCATATACATATGTAACTATTTATAAAACAATAGGAAAATCGACCTATGTACATCTAGTTATGTATTAAGGTAACAGACAGATATTGGCCTCTACTCAAGTACTCTCTCAATGCAAGAACTCTGTGTTCTAATAACCTGGCATTCTGTGATACTCACTTTTCTGACATAATCGCTGAAGACAAAATAGGTGCATAAGCAAATGTGGTGAAGAAAGCTGATGGTCTCTTGCTATCAAAAGAAATAGCATCTGGGGTCTTAAAGGTTTGAAGATAAACAAGCAGTCATCCAGCTAAGAAACAACAAAACCCACATGAAAGAAGTACACTAGACTGTGTGATCACAGGGAGTCAAAGGGATCAGGTATCAGGCATCCAAGAACAAAATATATCCATGTGAATGCGGGGGAGGGAGTGTGGAGTGGAGACCCAAAGTCCATCTGTAGACAATTGGACATACCCTCACAGAGGGGTCACAAGGACAAGATGAGCCAGTCAGAGTACAGTATAGTTTCATTGAAGCATACAACTTTCCTTTAGTTCATTAATGTTTCTCCCCTCCACCCACCTATTATCATTACCCTAATCTACCTTACAAATCCAGCTAGGTCAGAGAATGTACATGGCTACAGATAGAAGCTGCAAACACAGGGAATCCATGACAAATATTGAGACTAGTGATGCCAGGAGGGAAATGGGGAGGGGAGCCAGAAAGGGGGGAACTGATCACAATGATCTACATATAATGCTCTCCTGGGAGGGGGGTCAACAAAAAAGTGGGTGAAGGAAGGCATACATCAGTGCAAGACATGAAAAAAATAATAATTTGTAAATTATCAAGGGTTCATAAGGGAGTGAGGGTGGTTGAGGAAGGAGGGGGAAAAGAGGAACTGATACCAAGGGCTCAAGTAGAAATAAATATTTTGAAAATGATGACAGCAACAAATGTACAAATGTGCTTGATCCAATGGATTTTGGGGTGGATTGTGATAAGCATGGCATGAGCACCCAATAAAATGAATAAAAGAACAGAAAAGAAAATTACAGGTAGAGTATAGTATTCTTCTCGTTGTGGAGATGAATAAAGTGAGACACAGAGAGTGATTTACCAAGAGTCTCACACATAACACAGGATGCACACTGGAATCCAACCCCAAGCTTGTTATCTCTAGATCATCATTCCTCACCGCACACTTTCAAAGAGGAACGAGCAAAAGAGGTAAGGGCTGATGGATCTTGAGAAAGGAACTCTGCCCTACCACTTCCCATACTCTATCATCTCTAAATTTGATGTGACATGAAGAGATCTGAAGGAGCCTTTTCAGCACAGTGAGTTAAGCATTGGCAAGTAATCAAAAGGTCGGTGGTTCAAACTCATTACCCTCTCCATGAGAGAAACCTGAGGCTGTCTGCTCCTGTAAAGATTACGCGTCCTGTAACGTCATTGTACTACTCTGTCCTGTAAACATGATGCACAAATGCTGTCACCGGCAGCAGGTTGACAAGAAGAAACCCTCTGGAGCAGTTCTTCTTTGTTCTATATGGTCTCTGTGACTCTGATTTGACTCAACAACAGCAGATTCTGTTTGCTTCGGGAGAGAGGGGAGGAGAACTATGGCAACTTCTTGAATAGAACTCAGGAAATGGCAAGCTTGCATCCTTCCCAGCATGGTATCAGGGAGATAGACGAGGAGTTGCACTGGGGTGTGTTCTGTGTCCACGTTGTGAGGGCACTTATCTGTAGTTATAAAGGGGATATCTTCTAGAGAAAGGAGGACCTTGCAGAGAAATGAACTTGAGTCCTTCTGTGTGGACTGTTTGTGCTCCATTTGGGTTCATGTGTCCTTCTCACTGTCTAGATATACTTTTTCCTCCCAGATCATTAGCGTGCTTTGATTATGTTAATGTATTCCTTAGAGGTTTCCTTTGGACTTGAACAGAATGTCTGGGTTTGACATGCACAGAAAGGGCATGAGAATTAACGGGCCTGAGAATTGAGGGCCATCAAGAGTTCAATAGTCAATGACAAATGGTGTGGAGACATGAAAGCAAAAATTCCTTGAGAAATTCTACATGCAAGTTACACTCAGGAGACCTTAGGTAACGCAAACTGTCGGATAGTTCATAACCAAGAAATTTGAGTCTCACAGACCCCTTTGAAAAGAATCACTGATGTGCTTTCAAAAAGGCAGTCATTGAAAAACTGACAGAGCACTGTTTTCCTCTGGCACATACAGCGCTCCTGTGGCAACTGGTTTTGTTAGCCTATTTATACTCCATGCACCATGGGATCAGGTGAAAGACATGTTCCCTGCTCAGTTTCCTTCGCTGTGTTTCTTCCATAACTCTCTTCTCCATTTCTCCAAGGATTGTTTGCTTAATAAATCTATCATTCAGGAATTCTTATCTCAGTGTCTATTTATGGCCAATGTAATCTAAAGAGACTCCTCATGCTTATTTGTTTAAAATCAGCACAGGTTATATGTCAAACACTTATGGAAACAAGTTAATGATGCTTACAAATTTTTACATAAACAAATGTGGGGAGGAATAACCATGTAATAACTCCAAGTCTAACGTGCATTGCATAATGATTCTTTTCCTGTTTTTGAACTTTTCCATAATAGAATCATATATTATGTACTCTTTTACCTTCTTTAATTCAATATACGAGTTTATGAGATTCATCCACAGTCATTCTTTTTACATTGCTGTAAGTATTCAGGCGTTCATCCATTCATGATTCTATTTGTGAACAACTTGTTTTTGTTTTGGGGTTTTTCTTAGTGTAGTTTTGCTTCCATAAGACAGTAATGCAAGTTTGATGCCTTAAAACATCAGGAATGGGCTGAGCCCTGGTGGCGTAGTGGTTGTGTGCGGGACTGCGGCCCACTGGGACGGAGGTTCAATTCCAGCAGTGGGGCTGGGCCTCCTACTCCCACCGCCGGAGAGCAGTGATGCCCCCCCCCAAAAAAAAATCAGGAATTTAATCTCTCACATTCCTAGAAACCAGAAGTATGAAATCATGGCGTCACCCTCCTCAAGGGTCTAAGACTGCCACCCTTCTCCAGGGTGTAGGGCAGAATGCCTTGCCTCGCTTAGCTTCTAGCAGGTCCAGATGTCCCTTGGCTGTTGGCTACATCACTCCCATCTGTACCTCTGTCTTCACATGGCCTAACCTCTTTTGACTTTTCTCTTTCTTATAAAGATAATTGTCATGGGTTTAGGGCCTACCCTATATCAGAATGAACTCATCTCAACAGGCTTAATTACATTCAGTAAAGATGCTTGTCTAAATAAGGTCACATCATAGGGTTTAGGGGCTAAAGCAAAAGTACTATGCTTAGACTGTTATCAGTCAAAACATGATAAGATAATTATGAGTGGCATTGCTGTCATCGTTCTTTTTCATGTATTTTAGTGGCCATGTGTACACTTAAAATTTACATTGTAGGATATTGATTTAGCTTTATGAGATTCACTAGGATGGTTACATTGTACCTTAGTGACAGCCAAGGCAAATTGCAGAATGTTGCAAACGTAAAACAGAAAACAATTAATGTTAAGATACACCAATTGATTGCCCAAAACTCTGCAGATAATGAATGGCAAAACAAGAGAGAGCACAATTTTTCCAGTGATCACAGTACTAACTTCTGTTGTCTTTACTACTGTTTAGTTGGTTCTTACTCAGAGCAATCCTATACAATAGAACAAAATATTATTTAGTAATAGCAGTGTTCCCCTGAGCTTTGTTTGCATTCTACATTTCACATGCAGCACAATCATCAGGTCTGTTTATTAGCCAAGGTGCCAATACGCTGGTGTGGTAGCAACATAATCTGTTTTCAATTTGAAACTAAAGAGTGAAGGGGTGGAGTTTAGCCTGTCAATCAGATTGCAGCTTGATGACCTCATTTGAAGGCACTAAGGTGATACATAGCTCCCGGGAGGCGGGACACAGGCTCACTCCCTCTGAGACATTCCTGTGGAGAAGACATATGGGGCTATGTTAAAGCCCAGGACTTGAAGAAGTCACGTGGAGACCTCAAACAGTGCTGAGATGCTTCCACTGCCACTGGATCCACAAGAATTTCCACCCACTGGCTTGTGATCCTCTTACGTTCAGCATCATTGCATGCGTCATGTGAGTTTGAAGAGGAATTTATAGATCCATATCAGATATATGAACTAATATCAGACTAATGGACTTGATTTGGATGGGACTGGGATATTTTCTCAATTTTTAATTGCTCTTTATATAAAGCTCTTTCTTATACACACCTACATGTCTAGGAATTTATTTCTTTAGTCAATCTGGACTGACACAGTTGACATGATCATTTCCACATGCAGGATGTTGACTTCTCAATACTCAAAGAGATTGCCAAAGAAGAAGCTCACAATCCAATCATGGGCTTCTTGTAGAAGAGCAAGTCCAACCCTAAGGTAGGACATGCCTTAGTGCTCCTGTAAGGAAGTAAAATTTCACCAGTGGTTATCATAATTTCTCTTGGGTGAGGAACTAGTTTTCTTTTCTAGATTCTAAACGCACCAAAATCAAAATTCAAGAGAAATGAGGCCAATTATTGCTCTTCAAAAGTAAAAGAGAGGAGACCAGAAGAGAGAGAAAGTATGGGTGGGTAGAGATCCCAGCCCAACATTGGAGGTGACCATGAAGATTTTTAGTTGGCAGGTTATCAGGTTGGCTTTTATCTCTGGATGGAAGGGACCACTTATTTATTTATTTTTAAATGATTTTATTGGGGGCTGTATAACTCTTATCACAATCCATACATACATTCACTGTGTCAAACATATTTTTATATTTGTTATCATCATCATTCTCAAAGCATTTTCTTTCTATTGAGCCCATGATATTAGTTCCAAATTTTTCCCCCATCCTCCCTTCCTCAGGAACCCTTGATAATTTATAAATTATTTTTTTTCAAGTCTCACACTGTTTGATGTCTCCCTCCACCCACTTTTCTGTTGTCTCTCTCTCAGGGAGGGGGTTATATGTAATCAGTTTCCTCTTTTTGGGGGGGGCATTACTGCCCTCTGGTGGTCGTTGGAGCTACTCAGCACTGCTCCTGAGAGCCGCCACTGGATTTAAACTGCCAAGCCCGCACTCAACCACTTACGCCACTGGGGCTCAGCCCTCAGTTTCCTCTTTCTCCTCAACTTTCCCCTTACCCTTCTAGTATTGCTACTGTCATTATTGGTCCTGAGGGGGTTATGTGTTCTGGATTCCCTGTGTTTCCAGCTTTTATCTCTACCAGCTGGATTTGTAAAGAATTGGGAACATGATGGTGGAGGAGAGGAAGAATTAAAGAACTAGAGGAAACTTGTATGTTTCATTGGTGCTTTACTGCACCCTGACTGGCTTATCTTCTCCAGTTGCCTACAGACGGGCTTTGGGTCTCCACTCTGCACTCCCCCTCATTCGCAAGGATAACGTATTTTTGTTCTTTGATACCTGGTCTGCTCAACACCTCATGATCACATAGACTTCTTCCATGTGAACTTTGTTGCTTCTCAGGTAGATGTCCGTTTGTTTATTTGTTTATGCACCTGCTTTGTATTTCATAATCATGTCAGGAAGATGAGTATCATGGAATGGAAGAGACCACTTATACTGATAGAAGAACACAGATCTGAAGTATCATGAAAATGTTTGCTGCAATGCAGGAATTCATAAAAATCTTAAGAGATTGTAAATTTCTCCAGCATGTTGTTGCCACCCACCTGTCACTTTGTCTTATCTATGTGGCTTATGTGTTCCTGTGACACTGGAAACTATGCCACCGGTATTTCAACAACCTACCAGATCATGCATTGTGGACAGGTTTCAGTGGAGTTTTCAGGTCACAATGAACTTGAAAGAAAAGTTGAACAATCTACTTCTGAAAATTGATGAAAACATGGATCACACAGAATACAAGTGGACTTCAAAAATGTCATGGATATAAAAGATAATGGAATTTTTATATACATATTTGGAAGCCCCTTTGTATTGTCCAATAGAGTACTGAAAGATAAGGCAGTCAAACATACCAATCATGATTAAGACACAGAAATGTCCAACATTTTATTCTGTTGCCATGTGTTGAAATTGCCTAGATAGCAACTAACAACAAGAACAGTGTTAAAAAGGAACATGTGTGGATCTCCATAGCTCAGAAATACCCACTGAATATAACAATTCCCTTCAATAAGCCCTTTCTAATGAAGTAAGGTTAGAACAGGATTTTCTGATATCTATCCAGCGCTCTTTTATAGAAATCAGAAATTGCTGGAAATGCTAACATATGGTCCTTGAAATGGAGGAAACTTTATAAAAATATCTATGCTGCCGTCCTGTTCAGTGATGTGCATTATATCCACATCCTTTTCAATAAAGGACTTGCTGAATGTAATAAACTAGTAGCAGTGGTGTTAGAAACCATCTAACTTTATGAACAGGAGTGAAAAACATTAATAAAGGTCTATATTTCTAGGAGGTGGAAGTCAGACATTCCTCCTCTCTTCAAACATTTGATCAGTTCTGATATCAGCCCTTCTTTCTCAGGTGGAATCCATAATTTGTTGGAATGGCCACACACAGGTTATAGACGACACTCACAATGACTGGGTTCATTGGGGAAGTAAAAGGCTACAATTCAGGTTCAGTAATGAAATTCATTAATCAGGATAGCTTACAATTTGAACAATTATAATTCATAACTACAGGAAGACTTCACTCTTGCCCTCTCTGACCACCCTCTGCTCAGACCTGAGTTCTACATCCTGTCCCACACTGACAAGTGTCACCGTTCTCACATCTCTACTGTCAGTTGTCTGGAGGCATTCTACTCCACTAGCAAAAGTTCTGCTGGATAGCATTCAGCTAGGTAGCTCCATGGACCAGTAGGTCTGTGGTTCTATCACGCTCAATTCTCTTACTCTTCAGGTTAGTGAGTACATCACAGTCAACCAGTTCTCTTTCGCCCCTCAAACATGTGCTACTGTGACTCTTTGTGCATCTTATGTTGTAGTGTTATAGCTCTCTCTATCTCTTGGGCTATGAGGTTCTGAACACAGAGACCCTATACTCAAAGGTCATGCTCTAATCTCAATTCATCTTGATGACAATGACAAAAAGACCACAAAATGCCTAATTTCCCCAATACGTCTTGGTATCTTATTGACATAGAAACCGATCAGTCCTAACAAAGATTTTAAGCACTTTATTTCCCAAGTAAGCTGTCCAATCCTTGTCATGTTATGATACCATCCAAATTATCTTAGCAGAACTATAAACTCAGTACCAGAAGGGCCATATATAAAGGAAGCCTGTTGTATTTCAGTAGGATACTGTTAATCAAAGACCAGCTTTGCAGCTAGCACTAGTTTGTTGTTTTTGTTTATTAGTTTGTTTTATCTCCCTTTGTCCTAAATTACTGCATGACCCTTGAGCACTTTAATTTCCCTGGGAGACTTCAGCCCATAATGCAAATGTCTCTTCAGCTGTCACTGAAGTCCTACATTTAATAAAGCATTTTGTACCTAATCCAAAGATAAACTGATTCAAGAACGATCCTAATGGCAGTCTGACAGTTTAAGTCTTGTCTCTTCTTCCTTTTTTGATTATTTTCTCTGACTCCTGGGGATTAGATTCAAAGTATAATCATAGAACAAGTGTCTCACTCTGAAGATGTATTTTCCCTTGCCTGATATCTAAGGAAATTACTTATTGTCTGTGCCCTCAGATGGATGAGTAAAGGAAATTGAAGAGGCTCTTTCCTTGTTTGGATTGATGGGGGGCACTGGATTTGTGGACATTGCTCACTACCAAAATTTATATATGTGCACTCTGTGACAATGACCCTACAGAGAAGACTGGATGCTCTTTGTTGTGATCATTTCCATACAAAACCTGTAACTACAATTATTGGTATACAGTATATTTAAAGCAATCAATGAGTATACAGTCTCAGCGAACAGAGTGCTGTGGGTGTAAAGTGGAGCTTAACTCTTCTGACAATGGGGGAGGAGGGTAAGCACAGTAGAAGAGACCCTCTTCAAAGTAGAGGGTGTCTTGAAAATTTGTAGAAGTCAAACAGTCAGCATCCATCTTTTAAGATATCTCTCCAAGATAGTACATTTTTTGAAGAACCAGGATTGAGAAATTATGTAAAACAAGGATAAACTAGAAATATTTGTCAAAAATTTGTACTTCAAAAAAGAAAGACGACTCTGCTATTAGCCACTCTGAATTTACACAGTCAACTTAATTTTGTCATCCTTGAGGAATTGTATGGGTTTTGAAAGCACAATACAGTGAAATATGATTTGGGTTTGGGACTTGCAAACAAACCAAGTACAAGTTTTTTTGTAATTGAATCATTTTATTGGGGGCTCATACAACTCCCATCACAATCCATACAAACATCAATAGTATGCAGGCCACATTTACACACTTATTGCCATCATCACTCTCAAAACATCCTTCCTCCCATCAGACCCCCTGTATCAGCTCCCTATATTACCCTTCCTCCCCTCCTCCCCTTTAAACCCTTAGTAATTTACAAAGTGTTATTTTTTTCATATCCAAATATAAGTTTTACTGGCGCTCCAGTATCTATAGTTATATAACAAACCACCCCAAAATTATTTTCTTTTTGAAATCATTTACAGCTCTTATCACAATCCATGCATATGTTCATTGTTTCATGCACATTTGTGAATATTGCCATCATTATTTTCAAAACATTTTCTTTCTACTTGAGCCCTTGGTATTAGCTCATTTATCACCCTCCTCTCCTTCTCTGATGAACCTTTGATGATGTATGAAATTTATTTTTCATGTCCTATATTGGTTGCTGTCTCCCTTCAACCACTTTTCTGTTGTCCAATTCCCATGGGAGGGAGTTATATGTTGATCATTGTGATTGGTTCCCCATTTCTCTCCCTCCTCCACCTTCCCTCTACCTTACTCTCATTGATCCTGATGGGGCTTTCTGCCCTGAATTCCCTGTGTTTCGAGTTCTTATATATACTAGGGCACATGTTCTGATCTAGTTGGATTTGTAAGGTAGAATTGGGGTCACAGTTGGGGGGAGGGGGAGAAGACTTAAATTAGCTAGAAGACAGTTGTATGTTTTGTCAGTGCTATACTGCACCCTGACTAGCTCCTCTCTTCTTTTTGACCCTTCTGTGAGGGGATGTTCAATTGTCTACAGTCCTAGAGAATAGGCAGCAGGGGTCTGACAAAACGTCTGGGTGTTAAACATGCCCCCTTTTCCTCGTTGCATCCAAGATTGCAATTGGTGTCTGCCCAGTACTTGAAGATGCCAGCATTTCTCCTTGGTTTTGTTTCTATGACTTTTAGTGGATTTCTTGCCCCCCCCCCCCCCCCCTAGAATTTCAATGTCTCACTTCATGACAGGTAGTCCCAAACTTAAGTTTTGCCTCCTCAGCACCATGAGATTTCCATAGCTCTGCCGAATTCTTTGTGTTTTACAGACTCTCTCTGCCCATCATCTCAACTCCTCAGCCTGAAATCTAAAGATTGGGTGGATGAAACATCATCCATTTCCTCAAACAGTTTCTCGTACTTGTCTAGTTTCATGGTGCTAAGTGAGATCATCTGCAAACAACATAGATAGCCAAAAATGAAAGTTCCTAGCCTTTGATTCAAATTATTTTATGGCAAAGACTTTTGAAATTATCAAGGACTGTCAAAAGAAAAAACAAACCTATCTGAAAGACGTACAGCCAGAAAACTTTAACTATCTGGGATAGTCAGACTTCATCTCAAGTACTTTGGCAGTGCTTTTAGATGAGACCAGTGCCTGGAGAAGGCCATTATGTTCTGGACAGTGGAGGGCAACAAAGTGGAGACAGACCCTCCCTCACGAAGACGGATTGGTACAATGACAGCAACCATGAGCTCAAACTTAATGGCATGGGGTTTTGAGGGTTCGGCAGTGTGTTTTCTTTTGTGCTTAGTGTGACCGTGTTTCAAAACAGACTTAACAATATTTGCCATATCCACCTGTCACACTAAACTATGTTTTATTCCAGATCCTTCTATTCTCTTACCCATGGTAGATGTTCACCTTGAGGAACCTTATTTTCCTATTGACTATTCCCCAGCTTTCACGTGGGCCATGAGTCCCCTGCACAATCTCACTCATGATCTCCTGCTTTTTGATAGGGACACTGTCTATTTTCTCATCTAGTCTCCCAGAAAAACACCTTGTCAAAAGATATCCAGTCCCACAACTTAAGACATTTACAAGAGTCTTTTTCACTTCACCCTGGTCCATGAAGCAGGACTACTTGACAGCCCACCCTTAGCAGAAGTCCACAACAAAATATCTAGAAAATAGCTTTTGATCTTATACCTGGATTCATAATTTACCACATGGTTTTAGGCTGTTGCTTTGTAAAACAACTATAAAAATAATCAAAACAAAACCCAACCATTCTAATAATAATAGGTTGTTTGGGTTTTATTTTTTTAGATATAAAGAAAAGGTTTATATACAAGAGGAACAGGACATTGAGTCCAGTCCAGTTCAAAGTCATAAGTCCGATATTAACCCATATGCCTGAAATCAGTCTATAAAATCTCCTTTCGACTCACGAAGTCACAGGTCAGTGGGTGCAGAATCCCGGCGCTGGCAGGGGTCTCCACATGGCTCCTCGCTTCCAGGGCTCAGCATCTATCAACAGCAGGAGCAACTCATCGCTGCCAGAGGTCTCCATGTGGCAGCCCCAGCTTCAGAGGTCTGGCTCCATCAGGGCAAAGCCGTGTGGTCTCTACCGGCTCCTCCAGCTTCTCGTACACTGCCATCTTGTCTTGTCAGTGATTCATTGTCTCTCCTTATTTTTTATTTTTAAGGACTATTTATGCTCATCCCTTCCTCTCTCTAGCCTTCAACATTTATTTTTTTAATCACTTTATTGAGGGCTCATACAAATCTTATCACAATCCGTATATCCATCCATTGTGTCAAGCACATCTGTACATATGTTGTCAACATCCTTTTCAAAACATTTTCTTTCTACTTGGTGTCAGTTCCTCACTTTCCCCCTCCCTCCTCATCCCCCTCCCTAACAAATCCTTGATAATTTATAAATTATTATTTTTTCCATATCTAAACTATCCAACATCTTCTCTTCACTGACTTTTGTGCCATTCGTCCTCAGGGCAGGGGCCATATGCAGATCCTTGTGATCAGTTACCCCATCTATCCCTCCCTCCACTTACCCTCCCTGCATCATCACTCTCATTATTGGTATCAAGGGGTCTGTCTGTCCTGGATTCCTTGTGTTTCCAGTTCTTATCTGTACCAGTGTACATGCTCTGACCTAATTAGATTTGTAAGGTAGAATTGGGATCATGATAGGGAGGTGGTGAGGGGCAGAAAACTTTAAAGAACTAGAGGAATGTTGTATGTTTCATTGGTGTTAAACTGCACACTGACTGGTTCATCTCGTCCCCATGACCCTTCTGCTAGTAGTTGTCCAGGTGCCTACAGGAGGGCTTTGAGTCTCCACTCCATACTCCACCTCATTCACAAGAATATTATTTTTTATTCTTTGATCCCTGCTACCTGACCTATTGGCACCTCATGATCACACAGGTTGGTGTGCTTCTCCCATGTGGGCTTTGTTGTTTCTCAGCTACATGGCTGCTTGTTTATCTTCAAGCCTTTAAGATTCCAGATACTATATCTTTTGATAGCCAAACACCATCATCTTTCTCCATCACATTTGTTTATGTACCCGCTTTGCCTTCAGCGATCATAACAGGAAGGTGAACATCATGGAATGCCAGTTTAGTAGAACAAAGTGTTCATGCATTGAGGGAGTACTTGAGTAGAAGTCCTATGCCCATCTGCTAGCTTAATACTATACCTATATATACATGCACATAGATCTATTATGCCATTGTCATATATAAATATATTTACATATACACATGCCTCTATTTAGGCCTCTACAAATGTCCTTTGCCTCCTAGTTCTTTCCTCTATTTCCCTTTACTTTCCTCTTGTCCCACTATCATGCTCAGTCTTCATTTGGGTTTCAGTAATTTCTCTCAGTTACATTGCCCTTGATCAAGTCCTACCAGACCTCTTACACCCTCCTTACCATTGATTTTGGATCACTTGTTTTCCCCTTCTCCCTGAGTTTGTTAGCACCCACTTCCTTTCCCTTGCTTCTCCCTTTCCCATCCCCCCACCCCCCCACCCCCGCTGGAATCATCAGTCCTGTTGTTTTCTCCTCCAGATTGTTTATCCCACTTATCTTATCAGATAGATCTGAAGAGGTAATAGCATGCACACACACACACACACACACACACACACAAAAAAGACAGAGGAAAACAAAGTAACAAAAGAAAACAAAATAAGAAAAATTACCCCAAAGGAGAAAAGCCTGTAACTAGTTCAAGATCTGTCGGTTGACCTCCAGAAGTGTTCTCTGGTCCGGTCTGAAGAGGTGTCACACCCTGGCCCCAATGTCTATTTTTGGTAGTCCCTCAGGACTTCCTTGCTCTGCTCCCCTTGCTGTTCTTGTGCATGAAACTTCGTGTTTTGTTTCGGTGTGGTGGGGTCAGATCAGGTGCAACTCCTGCACTGTGTTTCCAGTGTTGTCCCCCCTAAGGGAATGAGTCAGTGAGGCATGACATGTGTCATAGTAGGACAGGCCATATGGTCCTCTCTTTGCATTGACTGCTCTGAGCAGGGATATCATCCTCAAGGTTTGGTGGACCAGGATGTACTCCACTCTATTCTTTCCTCTTCATTTGCTTCTGTATGTTCTGATCGGATAAGTCCCTCTCCCTGGGCTGTAGCTTCAATGCTGTCCTCTGAAGTAAATCTTTCTGGGCAGACTGGGGGCTGTCTATGTAGTTGTGATTAGAACCCAACTCTCAGATCTCTCTATTGGTTTCCTGCTTCATGTTAATATGTTGCATTCACATCTTCGATCTCCGGGTTGAAGTCTGATCCTTCTTTCCCTGTGGAGATATAAACAATACCCTCCCCTTGGGTAGGTTAGTACCCTGTTCCTCTGCTACACATGTCTTTTTTTTTCTTCCAAAATTTAAAGGTGGAGTTTATGCATCAAGCATTTTGTACACAAAGCCAATGGTCTTAATGGTCCAGAATACAAAAAATAAAGCATAGAGCACACTCTTCCTCTTGGTGGCAAAATGACATGGAAGTATCATGCCTTCTTGATCTGCTGTGGATGCATACCTTTTCCACAGGTTAGAGTGAAGAGTTTTAGGAATCTAAAGGAGACATTCAAATAGCTAAATTATCTGGGTTCTTCTTGGAAAACATCTATTTAACCTGTCCTGTTGAATGTTTTCTGAAAGGTGGGGTTTCATGGTAATTTTTATTTTCCTTTTAAGAAAAGTGGAATTGTAGATCAGAAATAATTTTACACACAAACACACCTTATGCTCACACATATATTTCTTATAAAATAAAGGACAATAGCATAAAAGAAAGATACCTCAAAAGAAAAGCAGGGGGTAAATAGCAATTTCAACCTAGGTTTTATTTAAAACCATTGATTTCCCTATCTATGTTTAAGTCAGAGTTAGCAGTGATTATTAATGTTGGCATAATCCTAAGCACTTGAAGATTTTATATTGAGTTTTTGCAGGTGCACAGCAGACTTGGTGTTTTATAGCAAATATAACCTAACCACTTCAACATATAAAAATCAAGAGACCCATTCCCTGCCACTGTGCACATATGCACTCTGTAGGGTGAAAAGACCCCAAAGAAACTGGTGGCCTGGGTTTTGCATCCTAGACAGTTGAATCTTTGGACCAGGTCTTCCTTCCTTTTAATACAATTAACACAATTTTGATAAATGATCTTGCTTCAGATAAAGCTAGTCATCATGAAAAATAAACTAAATAAAACATTTATCTACTTCAGATAGCTCCTGGGAGAGTTTATCATGGATGATTCTGCAAAACTTAGTGCCCCATTCTCCACAGCTAGCTAGACCCTAAAAGCTCCTAACTCTATTTATGAAGCATCAAAATAATGCCCTAACTCATGGAAAAAAATTGAGATATCAAGGAGTTGGAAAGATTGAAAATGTTTATAAAATTATATAAAAATATGTAAAAATGTTTCTATACTGGCCTTTTATACTTAAATATCAGGGCAGTAATGGTTTGGTGGTATTATTCCTGCCCTCTATACAAGAGACCCAGTTTTGCTTTCTAGTCAGTAAAACTTGTGTGTAGCCACCATTCACCTGTCATTGGAGGCTTGTAAAATACTACAATGCTGAAGAGGTGTCAGGGGAACTTCCAGACTAAGATGGACTAGGAAGAAAGTTCTTACAATGTGCTTCTGAAAATGATCCAATGAAAACCCCTGTGGACAACTCTGGTCCAATCCACAACTGATCAAGCAGATAACCCAAGACCTATGTATTTTATTCCATTATACATGAAACTGCAGGTACATAGCAACTTAAATTTAAAGAAGTGGCTGCATTATGCCCTCAAGGAACACTGTTGACACTGTTGGATGAGCATTGGATTGGTAGATGCAAATTTGGCTGTTGAAATCCACCATTCACTCCCCAGGATTGAGATTTACAATCTCAGAAACCCATGGGGACTGCTTCTACTCTGCCCTACTCAGTTCTCATTTCCATGCAGGTTATCTGTGTAGGATAGTAGAGATTAAGGCATGGACAAGCTTTTGAATACCACTCCATTGCACTGCAATCCTCCATTCCAACTTCCTTTTTCCCTTCTTCATGTATCATGAAAGAATATATAATGCAAAATTATGAAATCTTCTATTGGTCATAGATTTCATTAATAACAAGATAGGCTAGGTCAAGTGAATCAACTCACCCACTATTCTAGTGATTGTGGACGCAAGATTATTTTCATCTACTAGTTTCTTGGAGCTGTCACACAAAAAATATTGAATATTGGGTCATTTATAAGAATTTTTATATGTGTCTAACCTCTAGTTAATGATCTGCCTTCCCTTTCCCTTCCACCTTTCCCTTCCACCTCCAGTAACTATCAAAGAATGCTTCCTTTATTATGAAAACCCTTTCCTTGACTTGTTATAATGGTGGTCCCATACAATAGCAGTCTTTTTATGACTGGCTTAAATTTCCCTCAGCAGAGGTCCTTGAGGTAGGCTCATCCATGTTAAGAGGTGTTTAACAGATCACTGTTTCATTCATCAATGCTGCATAGCATTATTGTGGGTGAGGGGTACACTCACATGTTTATCCATTCTCCCATTGATGACATTTAAATGATCATCTTTCTTACTATTATGACTAATGTTGAAATGAACAGAGTGTATATAAATCTATTCATTACATTTCTATAGAAAGGCCAAAACTCAGATACAGCCTCTTCAATAAATGCTGCTTGCAAAACTGGGTATTCATTTGCAGAAAAATAAAACAGGACTCACCTCACACCTATACAAAAACAAACTGAAGATTGATCAATGATTTAAATAAAAAATGTAAAACAATGAAGACTACTCCTGAAAAAATATTGCCAAACCAGGGACCCTAGTAAGTGGCATAAATACATTACCAAGCATAAGTGAAAGATCAAAAATATCTTAAGACAAACTAAATTATTGGAACTTCCCCAAATTAGACATGCATGCATACAAAAAGATTTCACCATGTACGTAAACAGAGACTCTACATACTAGGGAAAGATGTTCTGGTGTTGACAGATTTGACAAGGACTAATGCCTAAAATTTATAGAAAACTTTAATATCAAAAGTACAAATAATCAAATTTGAAAATGTGCAGAGGACACTAATACACATTTCATCAAATATGACAAACAGGTGGCCAACAAATGAATGAAGACATGTTTGACATCATTAATCATTAGAAAGATGCAAATCAAAACAACAGTGAGATGTAATTGCACACAAGCATTAATGGAATGATAAAAAATACCATATAATAACAAATGCTCGAGAAGGTGTAGAGATACTGCGACCCTCATACATTGCTGATGGCATTGTAAAATGGTGAAACTCACATGGAAAACAGTACAACAGTTCCTTTAAATGTTGGAAATAGGAAGAGCAGATGATACATCAATTTCTTTACTGAGTTAGAAACAATGATAAAGATAGGAAAATGATGTGAGTCTTAAAAATGAAGGAATATATCATTCGAGTTTATGATGCCCTCTGGTAACTCTGATCTCCATTCTCTAGAAAGATTTCTGGCAAAAATCTATATAATCCATGTTTTTTACTGAGAAAATACAGATTTATTTGTATACTGAAATAAATATTTAATATGTCAAGGATTTCAGTTTGCTTGTATCCACAGTCACTATTCATGGAAGCAGCAGTAAAGAAATTAAATTGTACCTTGCCTTGGGCAAATCTTGCTCAAAATCTCTTTTTTTTGCACAAAATCTCTTTACAGTATTGAAAAACAGCATGCCAATATGAAAAGTAAGGTGTGACTGCCCCAACTAATGGTATTTCTATCACATCATACATACATGAAAGTTGGACAATGTCAGAGAAAGACTCTAGAATAGCTGATGCATTTAAATTATTGTGCTGGGTAAGGACCATGGACATCCAGAAGAACAAACAAGTCTGCCCTCCTTGAATAAGTACAACCAGAAAGCTCCTTAGGAATAGGGATGGGGAGAGTTTGTGTCATACTTCCAACTGATTACCAAGAGAGACTTGTTGCTAGAAAATGCTGTCATGTTTCATAAAGTGGAGAAACAGCAACAAAGGAGGAAGGACTTTATGAAAATGAACAGACATTGTAACTGCGACATTGGACTCAAACACAGCAGAGCTGTTGCGGCTGTTACAGGGCTGAGCAACGTTTCATTCCGTTGCACATAGGTCACCATGAGTACTAACCAATTGGCTAGCACCTAACAACATCATACCTAAGTATGGTAAGGAACATTAGTACCTTTGGGGCGTGTTAAAGGGGTGTGCAAAACATGTCCACTTCTAAGGCCACAAAGAAAATTCAAAATACATTACAGCTTTGCAAACATTGAAGCAATTCATTGCATAAAGAATAAAAGTGAAATTAAACTTCATTTGATCATTAGTGGAACACATTGGGATATCCAAAATACGCTTTGACTGTGGAAACCAATCAATGTAGAACCTCATCAGAGCCCACCATGGAAGCTATCTTGTGTTAGTCTGGGTAGCCTAGAGAAGCAAATTCATAGGCATACATATGGATATAAGGGAAAGGTTTATATATAAGAGGAAGCATCCCAACCCAGTCCAGCCCAGCCCAAAGTCATAAGTCTGATATTATCACATGTGTCCGATACCATCTATAAAGTCTCCTTCTGACTCATGAAGCACATGCAGCAGAGGCAACCTAGCACTGGCAGAGGCCTCCCCATGGCTCCTCATTTCCAGAGTTCGGGGTCCATCAGCAGTATCCATTGGTTGTGGGAGCATCTCAGTGTTGGCAAGGGTCTCTCTGTTGCTTCTCCGGCCCCAGAGGTCTAGTTCTATCAGGGCAAGCCCATGTGGCCGCCTCTCTGGTTCCTCCATTCTCCAGGAATCAGGATCGATCAGCATGCTATCTGTCATCTTGTCTTGTCAGTCGACTGACTTCAAGAGACTGAGAGTCAAGTTTCTCTTTTCAATTGGGAAATACCATGAGACTTCCCAGAATTCTCAGGAGAAAGCCATGCCCAAACAGAGGCCTCATTGGCTATCTCCAGATTAACAGGCTAGACTCCACCCCTACATCCCAATCATGAAATTGACATCACGAATACATGACCGCCACATATCTTTCTGGAGTTCAAACTTGTCTAACTCACTCTGATCTTGATTGCACAGAGGGCTTGCACAACTTTGTACAAAACAAGTCTCTGCACTCGTTCCTCCTCAAAGACAGAATTTACAAGAAGGTTCTGTCTGGTCAGTGTGCTGAAGGTTTTTAAATGTCAATAATACAAACAAAGAGTCAGAGCTGTTCCATTGTGCTGTTGAGCACCTAAAAATCAGAGCATCACTGTTTATTATAGGGAGAAAATGATTTTAGATGGTTTCCTTTTTCAATTCCTCATGCTAGAAATTAGGAAGTCTGATCTCAGAAAGGTGACAGGATTAATCAAAAGTGGTCTGTAAATCAGAGTTTAGCACTAAGGATTTCTGATTCCTTAATCTCGTGCTCTTTTCACTAGGGTTTTGCTTACATAAGAAAAATGACATAAATCTTCTTCAGTGTTTTGGGGAACATCCAGAAATAGTCATTAGATTTTTTTGTTTTCTTCTTTTACTAACATACAGTAATCCCTGGTGGCATTATTGAGTAAGCTTTAGACTACCAGCTGCAAGCTCTTGAACTCTCTGCTCCTATAAAGATTTACAGCCTAGGAAATCCTATATAGAATCACTGTGAGTTGGAATTGATTTGATGGCAGTGGATTTGGCCTTAATGTACAACTCAAGTACTTAGATGCCCACCTACAAACTTCCCTAAAGTAAGCCCCTGATTAGGAGATAATTATTTCTCTAATTTTATGCCTATTGGTTTTCTTACTAAAAAAATTGCATTTTATTATCAACACACAAAAAATTTAGACAACAATGACCTAAACCTGACAAAGCAAATATTCTATTAATCACTTAGGACTTCCTGCTTAGAAGAGACAGCCAACACAAATAAAAAAGTATCTTAAAGGGAAAATAAATAAGGAGTGCAATCAACGTGATCTGAAACCAAAGTAAGCAGCCTTTATGATAGAGATATGTCCCTTTTATTAAAAAGACAATGCTGGGCTGAGTCCCGGCGGCGTAGTGGTTGTGCATAGGACTGCGGCCCACTGGGATGGAGGTTCAATTCCAGCAGCGGCTCCACAGGAGCAAACGCTAGGCCTCCTACTCCCACCACCAGAGGGCAGTGATGACCCCCGCAAAAAAAAAGACAATGCTTAAATTTGAGTTTTTAAGTTGCAAAATGTTAAATGCTATGATATAAAATATACTTTTCAGAATCTTATGTTTATGCATGTTTCGAGTTATTTTTAAAAATCTGGAGGTAGACAAAATTATGAGGGGAAAATATAGAGGCTTTATTTCACACACACAAAAACAAAGTGATTGGAATGGAATTAATTAGTATGAAGTAGAGGTGTTTATCAACCCAGGAACAGTTCTGATAGATTTTAGTATAATATTTCTATTATTAGCTATTAGGATAATAGTCTCATCTGGCAAACACTAAAGTGAGAAGCAAAAGAAGATGAAAGCTGGAACACACTGGGGTAAAACAGGTTCAAAGAAAATATGCCCTCGTTATGTGTAGCAGAAGCCCCAAACATTGTAAGTCTAGCTAACTGTTGTCAGTTTCATTCATGTATTTTCATTGCACTTGAAAAAATCCCTCTGAAAGGAATCACATGACTTACATTTTCATAACTGTGTACATTTAAAGTAAGTGCATATATATACAAGCAGAAAAACACAGAAAAACATTGCCATCTCTGAAAACATAGCTTGCAAGTTGAAGAATTCTAAGGGCTAAGATTTAAAGATCTAGGGGGGTCTTCTCAGCGGGCAGTGAATTTTGGTTTAATTGAGTCTAACTTAGAGTAACTTTGTAAGCAGGGGCGCCATGCCTCTGTGGGTTTCCAAGACTAAAACTCTTTACAGGAGTGGAAAACTTCATATACCTCCCATGTACATGTGAAAAAAATCCAAAATATTGGATATGCAATGGATTGAATTAAATTATTATGTATATTTTCTTCCATGGTAACTTTCTTGAGCAGTACCATTAAGATTACTGTGTCTGTGCCCATATATATGGCAGCATAGGATATATATCTATGATTGCAATGGATTTTCATTGCTCTAGACTGTAATATCATCCATAATATGCAACACAACACAACATTTTAAAATTAAGTCTACCAAATGAACACAAATATCTAGATGGGTTCAAGTTGTTTTGGGCAGCCAAACTTTTTAACAAGGCATACTGTATATTTTTGTTTTCTACATGTTTTATTATCATTCAGGTAAAAAGCAGACAAAACTGTTACATGCAACTTTTATGTTGGAACAAATTGTTGTATTGTAAGGTCATAATAGAAGCCCAAAAGCAAAAGTTTAAAAGGATACTAAATCACTAATCAATAGGCTAGTTAGCCATAAAATTATCTATGGCTATAAAATTTTTCAATATGTGTCTCTTCTCCAATTGGTAATCCAGTAGTGGCAGAATATTGACCTTCAATTTCGTTTCCTTATTTTGTGATTAACCCATTGCAGGTCTTTTTATTCACTAATTTTCTTCAAGAAAAATGTGAAATAGACAAGTATTGCAAGAATGCATAATCAACACGAATATTGTACCATTCTTTTTAAAACAGCTTTTTTGGCACATAATTCACCAAGAAAAAAAAACCACAATGTAACTGTTCAATCATATCAAGAAGAATTGAACAATAATTACGACAATCGATTTTAGAACTTTTTTCTTTTTTCCCCCATGATTAACGCATCTTTAAAATGTGTTGTGTAATCACAATCAGTTCTAGTGTTCTCTCCCCCTCCTGCCTTCATTGTTTACTCCCCAAACTCCATCACCCTCCCCATGTCTCCCACTCCTATCCCTCCATCCCCTAAAAACCTTGACATCAGTTATTATCTCTATGTATCCCCTCCTTCTGTGCCAATGAAAACTGGTAAACTCAAAAGAAACAATAAAGAACACCAAAAATCATAATAAATAAAATTGAAAGGATAAAAGACTAGTAATATAAAGATTAAAATACAAACAATGAGTAAGAAAGAAAATACTACCATCAATATTTTGAAAGCCAAGGAAGAAATTTTTGCCATAGAACCGGCAAGAAATCCTTGCACTTTCAACAAATTCAGCTTGGCTCTAGAGCAGCAGTTCTCAACCTGTGGATCGTGACCCCTTTGGGGGTCAAACAACCCTTTCACAGGGGTGGCCTGCTTCATAACAGTAGCTAAATTACAGTTATGGAGTAACAGCGAAAATAATTTTATGTTTGTGGCAGAGGTTCACGACCAACATGAAGAACTGTATTAATGGATTAGACATTAGGAAGTTTGAGAACTACTGGTCTAGAGAAAGATCAAACGACCCATGATCAATTTTGCTTCAGCATAATCAGGATTATGATGGTCTGTGTTCGATAGTTAAGCTCTTCCAGCCCTTGCCTGTGGCTGGAGGGGATCTGCTAGCTTTCTAGGACTAAATACTGTGCAGATGGGTTTGGGTTCCCACTGTCCTCCAGAGGCTTCCACAGAGAAGACATCAGCAATTTTAGCAATCCTTTTCCATTCATTATGTTTAAGTTTTGTTATTGTCATCTTTGAGTACAAGTCTTTAAAATCCCAGCCACTATGCTGATGGACAGCTAGCATCATTGTGCCATTCTTTAATGCCTCTTTTGAATGTTCTCTCAGCTCTCCTTTTTGTCTCCCAAGCAGACTTCTTCCCTTTAAGGACCCACTCCTTTTTTTTTTTTCAGAACTTTCTATCTTCAGTTGGAAGCTCTCTCTCCTGTACTCACAAAAACCCCACCTTTGTCCTTCACAATATGATTGTTCAAATGACTGCCTTGTGAAAAGATTGAATACATTCTAATCTTGCATCAGTACAAGGCCAACCATAGAACAGACCATCAGTTGTATGTAGGCAAGCACATTTTGTAGAAATTAAAATAAGTCCATAGGAACCAAAATATGACCTTGAGCATATTCCTGCTGAACTTGGAGACTACCTCAAGTATGGATTCTATGCTTTAAATACCAATCGATGAGTATGAGCACTAGAGATGTTGTAGATGACAGCAACAACCTCCTACATGCATAAAGCAAAGGGTAATTGTAAGTTGGGAAGGGAAAAATGATGAGAATGCACAATCGAAGTGCTTATGAAACTTGCATTAGAACACAGAGAAGTTCACATGACTGGAAGAAATAAGACGTCAAAAGTAAACTCAATGAAAAAATGTTAGGAAATATTCAATGAACAGAAGTTAGAAAACATAGAAAGACCACGGTTGGCATTTTTCTAGATGACAAAACTAAAGAAAAGAATTCGAACATTGAAAGAGAAGAAAGAAGGCTGCCCAAGAGCAAGCGGGGAAGATCCCCTCAGCACCGACCAGAGACAGTCCGCGAGGAGAGATATCCTTTGACAGCAAAAATCTCTACATAAAGATAAGTGGACCCAAATTTCTTAGAGAACAGCATATCCTACTGAAAGGCTCATGGACCCGTGGCATTAATTAGGTGCTTTCCCTGAGAAAACCACCCTGCCACATATCTTACCTTGCTGGCCTCTGGGAGATGACTCGGCATGGGCAGCTTGGTGCAGCTATAATTAGTATCTAAGCTTAACTTTCCACCCCCTCCCCTTCCTTCTCTATCTGCTTTGTTCTTTAGTGCCTTCAGCCCCTACTTCATAAGTTATATTGAAATATATTTCACAAGAAAAAATAGAGAAAGAGATAATGGCCAGAATTCAGGGAGACCAGGAACAAAAGAGCCCTGGATGTGGATATGAATTTCTGTGTCCATAGCAACAATGTCTGTCTTGGGGACTTGAATATTACCATAATCAGAAATCGCAACTGGATGATAAGTGTGGCAGTTACCTGATCTGTCAACTTGTGAAGGGGTGGAGTCTGGCCTGTCAAACAGGCCATGGTCAATGAAGCCTCTGTGTGGGAATGGCCTTCTCCGAAGGATTCTGGGAACTCTGGTCTTCCTCTCTGGAAGAGGGGCACACTCTCTCTGCTTCGTTTTCCTGCAAGACATTCCTGTTGATAAGGCAGACGAAGGTATGCTGAAGTCAGCCAGAGCCTTAGAGCTAGAGGAGTCATGTGGAGACTCATGCCAGAGATGAGGTTTCTATGGCCACTGGATCCATAAGACTTTCCATCCACTGGCCTGTGATCTTCCTGCATGTGATGTTATTGCACACATTGTGTGTGTCTGAAGAGGAATTTATCGACTGGTATCAGACATGTGGGTCAATATCAGACTTACAGACTTGAACTGGACTCAGCTGGAATGTTTTCTTAATATGCAATTGCTCTTTGATATAGAGATCTCTCTTACACAGATGGGTGTCTCTAGATTTGTTTCTCTAGTTGTCCCAGACTAACACAATAGGGGACATTCCCTACAGAACCAAGACTCTCCGTACCAAATAATTTTTGTATTTTATTCAAAGTACAACTACTTTACCATGCATAGCTTTCTCTAGGGACTTTTCCCTCCTGAAAACATCTGCAATCTAAGGAAATGTAAGTTTTGGTAAAGTACAATGTTCTTAAGAAATATGAGGACCCTCAATGAGAAAAAATTGGCACAGGGGTTACAAGACCAGGCTCACCATAGAATTAGAAGAATTGCACATGACCACATAGTTTTTCATTCTGTGGTATAGAGAGTTTTGATAAGTTTGAACAAGCTTAATGGTGTTTACCAACCCTGACATCAATTTATTTTCTCAGTGACTCCACCCACCATGCAAATATAGCAAGTGGCAAGCTTTGAACTTCTAAGAGTTTTAAGGTATGATTGTGGATCGTTCCAGGAATCAGAGCAGGTGCTGGAGAGAGAGAGTCAAAACATAACCGTGAGATGAGACAGAGTCGCTGCCTGCAGCAGGCCTCACCCAGTCTGGGAAGATTCGTGTCCATAAATGAAGTTTCAGTCCATGTTTTAGGCATCATGTTTCAGGATGGAAGAATACTCAGCATGCACGGAGCACAGAAGAGGCATGCTGGCTGCTGATTTGGCTTTCTCTCTACACGCCACGCTTCAACTAAATGTCAGCCAGGGGCCATCTGGACCCAGGAATATCCAGCAGAGCTCACATTTATCTTGACATGGAAAAAGCAACAGAGTGACCAGATTCATGCTGTAAGTTGAGAATACCATGGCAGGTATATGGATGCCCAGCTTACTGTCAAAATAATACCATTAACAACAGTCATAGAGACTTTGAACTTGTGTTGGTCAATCTCCCACTGAGGTCCTTTGACCTTGTCATTGCCGCCATCATATATATATATATATATATATATATATATATATATGTAATTTCCATCCTCTGTGTTTTGTCTCTCCTTTTCAATCACTCAGACACAAATCCTCAGATAGCTGGGATTTATTACTCCCCATTACCTCTGTCCCACCTCAACTGTTGTTAGTTGCCAAAGTTCCATAATTATTTCCTCAAATTATCTTTTCATCACTTAAAAAATATTTCCACCTCTCCTAGTCCTACGTTATTGGAATGGCCCATCCTTTGTCTTCCTCTGTTTACCTCCTCCCCTCAACCCCATTTTTTAATGATGTGTGTGCCAATAACCTTGGATTGAGGATGATTATGTACTTGGTGCCTCACTAAAGAAACCTCCTGGGATCATCGGATCTCTCCCATAGTAATGAGCACAAATCCTGGGCCAAGTAAACACCCTACTAAGGGTCTGATAGTGAGTCCAACCAAGTCACTAACATCCTGCATGGCACACTGCCAGAGGGGCAGTTCTGACTCATAACAAGCATCATGTCTCCAAGTCTGTAAATTTTTATGAGAACAGAAAACTTAATCTTTCTCCCTGAGAGTGGCTTTGTTCTTGAGCAACTGACCTTTCAGTTAGCAGTCCAACACTTACCCAGCAAATACACCAGGACTCAGATTATTGTTCCCTAGAGCCTTATCCTGGACTCTGAAATAGATGCCTTATGTAAGTATCCTCTACAAGATGCCAAATCAGCCAAATGGAGTTACTTCTCTCTTTGACGGTGTGCCTGTATGCCAATTAAATATCTTGGTGGTATTTTTGTTATGTATTCTCCCACTAACCAAATGTTGGACACTTGAATCCCCCAGCAACTCTGCAAGAGAAAAGACCCAGCAATATGATACTGTAAAGATGACAACATTGGAAAGCTTCTGGGGCAGTTCTACTCTGACCGAGAGGGGTCCATGTGAGCTGGAATTGACTCAATGACCCACACAATGATAAGAAATTATTTATAAATACTGTACAGAGCCTGATCTAAAGTCAGTGCTCAGTAAACATCCACCATTCTATTTGGATATTATGGCTCTTCAGCCTAAGCACAGCACAGTTCTCTCTCAGACAGCATACTCTGCTTGAGTTCATGCATTAAAAATTTGTCATGGTGCTTCCTTTTGTACTTTATTTGTGTAAAACATCGTATCCATGCCTCTGAAGTAAGTTAGTGATACTAATGGTAAAGCTATGAGGAAGACTTTGAAAACCGTAATAGAATTAAGGAAAGAAATCATCATGAAATTGGAATCAGATCACTGCTTGTTGACTGAATGCAACAAAGTTCTCACTGCCACTGAGTCTGTACTGCCTCATAGTCACTCCCTATGGGTTTCTGAGTAGGGGCATAGAAAGCCCAGTCTTTCTCCTGAGGAGCTGTTGGTGGTATTGAAGGGCGGACCATGCAAATCATAGCCCCATGCTTAACCAGGACACCACCCCGGCAGCGGGCGCCATATGACATGACTAAGTTGACAGTCTCAGCACTTTTGAAAAAGAAAAGATTACAAAGAATGCAGACCATTACAGAGGTGGAAAGCTGCTGTTGTTCATTTGGATAAATCTGAAACAACTCGATGACAATTGTGTATCTGAGACAGAGATACCAGAAGGCAAAGAGCCTCCTTAGTGATTTAATTAAAAGTGTTGCAGAAGCAAGGGCTGAACAGCCTGTTCAAAGCCAGCCATGGCTGGTTTGGAAACTTCTGGAAGACAACAGGCATACTCAGTGTAGGGAGTGGTGGGGAGGGGGTGAGTGCAAATAAAGAGGAAGCCAATAAATTTGTGGCTGAATTTCCTGAACACATGCAGGCTGCGGGTTTCATTGCCCAGCAAGTGTTCAGCTATGACAAACCTGGACTTTGAGGGGGGGGGAGAGGGAATGCCTCATAGGACCTTCCTTACTAAAGATGAAGAGGTGTTGCCAGGCCTTAAGTCGATGAAAGATCAGCTCACTCTGATGTTGTGGGGGAAAGCTAGTGAGGATTTTAAAATAAAGCCATGTTAGTGAACCATTCTGAAGACTCATAGGTTTTAAGCAGCAAAGCGTAATTTAAAAATTTGTTAATTTTATTTACTGGATTGTAATTTAATATCCACTACACTCTATTTATTGAGTGTAGATACTTTTGGAGCTATTCCCACAACCTAGGGTTGTTAAGTTTGTATTAGAAGCCTGTAAAAATGAATTTATAAGAGTAGTTTTAGACTCAGAATCGATTATTTGGTTTTCCATTACTGCTTATGGGGAAAATATGTTCAGTCCTTCAACAACTGAGGTATCACTGTACTGCATAAAAGGCTAAAACAAATCTGTTTAGAAGATGAGCCTTCATTGGCAAATTATTTTTCTAACTGATAAAGTCAAATTAAACTCCAAGCTGAAGCGCAATGAAAGTCAATGAAACTTCTGTAAGGCAATCTAATTGGTATCTGCTTGACTCTAAGATTAGAAACATTATACACTTTGTTTTGCCTTGATGTTAATCTCAGGACCAGAACAAACGAGTAGCACATTAGAGGAATAGCATAGCTCATTAAAAAGCAGATTGCTTCTTCTAAATTCAGGCATTAAATTTAGGAGACCACAGATGAAGTTCTGTAGACGATGAACAACATTTCTGCCAGAGTGACCTGAGAAGAGGAATCCTGGGGCTCTAAAAAACTGGGGGACTATGAAGGGAAGGTCAATGCAACATGACCAACATGATCGCTTCTCTCTCGTGTCCTAGAGAAAGAGCAATGCCAAGCAAATCTCTGAGAACTGACGAGTTTGGTAGTCGTGCCAGCCATTGAACAAATGGTGAGGGGGCGTATTAACAGTGGGCACCAATTCATCAGGGACCTTTACCTGCTGTAGATTCCACCCGCAACCACAGAGAATAGCTTCTTGGAAATGTGCCTTTCTTCGTTGAGTTCTTTCTTCTAGATATTAATTTCAAGGTCCTGTCAATTTTCTGGATTTCTCTGATAAGGAAGACAGCATGCAATTGTTGAATGTGCAAGAAATCTGTGGTCATGGGAAACTAAATTTAGTTACTGAGAATTACGAGGCCTGTTGCTTATAATAGTGTGGCCTTTAGCAATGCTTAATTCCTTTTTTTTTTTTTGCTGCACCACTGTCATTACGTAAGGTCAAATAATAACAAAAACTGCTTCATAGAATTTTATGCAGCACAGACTCAACTCATTAAAATAATTATTTTCCTTTTATTTGTAACTGTTAAAAAACTTCATTTGTTAGCCTTGAATAAAATATTTTTCTTTAACAAGAATCTTAGCAGAAATAAAATTTCAAGACAAAGAAATGACTCTGTGCTTGTGAATTTTCATATTCTGAAAAGCTGTGTGTGCACCTTAAATAGAGTCTACCATCATGGCATGGAAAGACAGTAAAGTTCTCAGGCCTTTCAATTGTTGATGCAACATCAAGTCAAAATGAAAAGAAATAGCTATGAGCATCTAGTAATAATCTGAAGGTTGAATGTACCAAGTATGAATTTAAGAGAAAGAGAAACTGTCAAAAATGAAATGAAATGTATGAAGATCAATTTTGTAGGCTTTAGTGAACTGAAATGGGCTAATATTGGCCATTTTGAACTCGATGATAATATATGGTCTACTAAGTCTGGATTGAAATATTGCAGAGGAATGGTGCTGCATTCATCGTCCAAAAGAATATGTCATGATCTCTCTGAAAGTGCAAGTACAATGATATCAAGATAGGGTATTATGCATATTTATACAAGGAAGATTAGTTAATATAGTTATTATTCGAATGTACGTAACAACCACTAAATCCAAATATGAAAAAAAATTGAAGATTTTTACCAAATTCTGCAGGCTGAAATTGATCAAACAGATTGTCAAGCTGCATTGTTAATTCTGGTGATTGGAACACAAATGTTGGAAATGGAGCATGCTTGATAGCTGAAAATATCTCAGAGATAGAAACAGTGAACAGATTGTTAATAGAAATTTGCAATACCAACATTCATTGCCAATTTTATGATTCAATATATAGAACTCCCCAGGTGGACTATGCAGAAATCGAATCAAGTATACCTGCTGAAAGACATAGTGAAGACACTCAGCATCATCAAGGCCACCAGTCAGAACAAAAGAAGCAGAAGATTTGAACAGACATCAGTTGCATACAAGTTCAAGTTGAAAATATTTTTAAATGAGCACCAGTACAGCGAAGAAAGATGAACCAATAAAACTATCAAACCATACCATTAATATCACATGTAAGTACAATTTTCTAAAGATAATTCAAAATTGGTGGCAGCAGCATATTTACAAGAAAATGCCAGAAAGTTAAGCCAGATTATTAATAGGATGTGGAACAAGGGATATTATTGCTGATAACCAATGGATCTTAGCTAAAAGTAAAATATACCAGAAATATTTTACCTGTTTTTTTTTATTTAAAGATCATTTTATTAGGAGCTCTTAAGTTCAATCCATACATGAATTGTTTCATCAGTGCTATACTGTACCCTGGTTGACTCATCCCTTTCTTGTGACACTTCTGTAAGGGGAATATCTCTTTGTCTACAAATGGATTTTAGGTCTCTGCTTAAATCTGCCTCATTATCAACAATATGTTAGTTTGTTTGTTTGTGGTATTCTGATGCCTCTTACCTAATACTATTGACACCCCATGATCTCACAGACTGGTGTGCATTTCCGTGTGCGTTTGTTGCTTCTCTGCTAGATGACTGCTTGTTTAACTTCAAGCCTTAAAGACCCTAGATGCTAATTTTTAAAATGATTTTATTGGGGGTCTTTACAACTCTTACAGCATTCAATACATCATCTGTATCAAGCATATTTGTACACATTTGCCATATTCATTTCTAAATATTTTCTACTTGAGCCGGTGGTATAAGCTTCTCTTTTCCCCTTCCTTTTTTTTAATAAATCATTTTATTGAGGGCTCATACAACTCCCATCACAATCCATACATACATCAATTATATGCAGGTGCTATATTTTTTATTAGCTGCACACCATCAGCTTTTTTCACCACATTTGTTTGTGCATCCATTTTGTATTCAGTGATGTGCTGGGAGGGTGAGCATCACAGAATGCCAGGTTGTTAGAACAAGTGTTCTTGCATTTAGGGAGGGCTTGTTCAGAGACCCAAAGTCTGTACACTATCTCAATGTGTTACCATATAAATATATGTAGATAGGCCATTAACTCTATTTTTATGAATTAATATATTTACCTAAGTACCCACCTATCTTTATACCTCTACCCATAGCTTTGCTTCCTAGATCTTTCCTGTTTCCTTTCATCTTCCTCCTGTCCTACCACACTTGCCCTGCTTCTGCCCCTTAGTAATTCCTCTCAGCTAGATTGTTGTTGCTCTAACATTCCCAGGATTTCTCTGTTGATTTTATATCTCCTCATTGTTGATTTTAATCCCCTAGTTGTTTCCCTGTCTATGGCATTGTTTGCTCACCACTCTCTTCCCCCACATCGTCTTCCCACCAAGTGCCTTTGGAACTAGCTTTCCTGTTTCCTTGTCCTTGTGTTTTCTTCCCGTGTCTACCTTACATAGATAGCCAAATCAACAATAACAGAGTCAAAACAAAAAGAAAACAAAAGAATGACTAAAAAGATAAATAAATAGCAAAAAGAAAACATGCATAATTCCAGGTCTGTCCACTGCCTTTTATGACTATCTCCCCACTGGTCCTGGGGGGGGGGGCGGGGTCTGGAAACCACCCCCCAAGGCACGCAATTATGGGGATCATAGCAAATTGTAGATAGCTTTGTGAAGAATATGAAATCCAGAACATTTCATTGTGTTTATCCCTAATCTAATCATAGACCAAGAGGCATATGTTCAAATAGAAAAAGTGGATAAGTGGTTTAAAATCAGGAAAAGTCTAAGTCAGGGCTTTATTATTCCACCATCGTTATTTAATGACTATGCTGAGCAAATTTGTGAAGCTGGACTATGTGAAGATGAATAGGGCATCGGCATGGGTAGACGACTTATTAACAGTCTTAAAAATGTAGCTAACACAACCTTTCTTTCTGGGAAATTCCCAACAATGTGGTCATGCAGGTGGAACAGTACTTGATCCCTCTTTCATGAAAAACTTTTGACGTTTAGAAAAAAATGCAGTCGTTTGAGTTCCAGACCCGCTGAGTAAAGCTAACACTTGCCCATGGCACCTTGACAAAAAGAATCCCAGGGGAACAAAAAGCTGTGATTTCCAGACCATATGGGTGAACTCATAGCCTCCTCCTTTCCAGCCACTGACTAATATGGTTCCCTCAACATAACTGGGGAGAGGTTTAGCGGGAACTGGGCCATGAAAATACATGAGTTTCTGAGCCCTGGGCAGGTGGGGGGAGGGGGGAAGTGGACCCCACTCAGTCAATGTATGCCAGCTGGGTCTGTGTGGACTAGACTCCGAGTCTCTGCATGGACTTCATGAAGACTGGATGGTGGCAGAGTCCCTGGCTATCTGGAGGGCTGCCTGACTCTGAGCAGGTGTAGAAGCAAGAGGGCATGTATTCGGGGTAATGTTTGACTCAGTATTGAAGGAGCATGCCTTTGCAGGGGCAAGTCTCAAAGCGTTAACACCTGCCTGACGACAGGCCCATGCCCAAATAGTAATTGGGCCCAACACTGACTGACATACAGGCCTTGCTTATGAAAGCTGCTCAAATTAGTTGCTTCTTTCCTCCAACATGCTAGTTTGATCAATATTTGCCAGGTACCCCTGACAACGTGGGAACAAGTCTCAGAACTTGGGAGCCAACCCTTTGATGGAGGCAGTATTTAACTCTTTGCTGCCTTAGGCTTCTGCTGAAGGTAGGTTGGAGTCACTTGAATACTTGGGTTTCACAACAGGTATGTGGGGATAACTTTGTATTCAGAGTCATCTCCCTTTAAAAAATTAACAACAACAACAAAATAACATGATGTCTTGGGAGCAGCAGTTAACCTCTGCCTATTTGTTAAAACAGGAGAAAACAACACAGCTAAGCACTCACGGGGAGAGATGGACTCCCAGAAATGTCTTGAGTAAAGGGCCATGGTTCTTCCTTGGAGAGAGATGATAGCAAGGGTCTCCAGTTACCTTAAGGGACTGAAAGAAAAATTAGATAGAGAAGAAAAAAAAGCTTTAATTCAACAACTCAAGAAAGCCTTGAAAGACCCTTCTGAGATTGTTAATGTAAAGTTAGAAATAATGCAACAGTTTCAAACAGAAATACAAAAGATAGACTTCAAAATAGCAGCACTGGATGACATTGATAAAGAACAAAACAGTAGGATAGAAACAACATAAGCAAGAATCAGGAATCTTGAAGATAACTCTTTAGACAACAAAATATAACAAGTTATAAAAATCACCACCATCACCTTAAAAACTGAAGAAAACCTAAGTATCGTATGGGACAATAGCAAAAGGAACAACACATACCAAGTAAATGTCCCAGAGCAGAGTGCAAAAGCAATAACAGTAAAGTTAGTGCCTGCTGGGACTCCTTGTATGGACTGACATTACCTGCCCAGACTGCCAGGCCACCTAGACCTGGTGCATAGAATGCCATTGTTCACCCAAGACTTGATCACTCACTGATATGATAATGCCTGTTCAGACCTCATGCATAACTGTCAGGCCCAACTACTTCCAGTGAACAAACTTACAGTGATCACCCAGACATGAAGCACAGATTTCAGTGCCCTCTCAAACCCTCCTGACTGTCAGGATCAGAAAGACTCATGGCAATCGGGATTATAAGTTTTCAGGATCAACCAGACCTCATGCACAATCTGATAACTCTCTCTCTCAATCCTCATGCACAGAATGTCAAGACTGCGTGGGACCCTATGTACACACAGACAGTGGCCACATGGACCATGGACACAGACAGACCATGCCATACCAAACTCGGTGCACAGACTATAAGGTTACCCAGACAGGTTGCCAATCCTACCCAGACCTATATGTCCACAATATCAGTACAACCAAGACCTCATACACAGAATGAAGTGCCCAATAGATCAGATACTGTCAGAATCATCAAGAACCAGTGTCCAGACTTTTGCTGCGCACATAGACCATGTACACATGCAAGCCCAGACATTGCACACAGATTGTCGGTGTCCACCCAACCTTGAGCATTGGCTTGCAGGACCACCCAGAAAACAAACAGATCCTATTCAATATTCAAGATGGCTCAAATCCAGTTCAGAGATCCAGTTCGAATTTCATGCCCTGAATATCAGTGCTCACCAATACTAGTCACAAAAACTGACCATGACCTCCTAGATCTCAGACATGCACAGACCTTCAAGATCACCTAGACTCTGTGCACAGCCCATCAGTGCCTTCACACACCAAATGTACAGAGTGACAGTGTCAACCCAGACAGCATGCAGATTGTCAGCCCAACCGAGCCCATGCCTCAATTGTCTGGCTCATTCAGACCCGAGGCAATAACTGTCAGGATCACCCAGATGCCGAACCGAGATTTTCCATCTCTTATGCTCAGTGCACAGAATGTAGGAGCACTCAGACCCAGTATATGGACAGGTCAGCAACATGGAATCCCATGCAGAGTCTGTCAGTGCCTAGACTGGCAGGATCACCCAGGCCTGGTTGACAATATACCAGGATCACTCAAAAAGTTCATAGACTGTCAGGACCACCCAGATACCTGGGTACAGAAATTTAGAATGTCCCAGACCCAGGACACAGAGAGCCAATGCCCACTGAGAGCCAGTGCACAGACTTTCAGCATCAAACAGACCACTACATAGACTATCAGGACGACTTAAATTCCATCTAGACTTCCAGTGCCCTTAAACAACATGCATTGACTGTCAGGATGGCATATATCTTTGCACAAACTACCAGTACATGCCCAGACACCCTGTCTGACAGTGTTGCACAAACCTCATGCACAGACTGTCAGAGAGAGCTATGACCCTGTGCTAACAGTAAATGCAAAGACCCCATGCACAGCATGACAGGGGCCTAAAAAACCCTACACAAAGATAGTGTGCTCCAGGATCAAGTAGACGTATGAGACATATTGTCTGGATCACCCAGACCTATTCACTCTGACAGTGCCTGCCCAAACATCAAGCACAGACAGTCAGTCCCATTCAAACCCATTTCATTTCAGGACCACTCAGATATCATCACAGACAGTTAGGATCCTCCAGACCAAGTGTGAGAATTTCAGGATTACCTAATCCCATAAACAGTCTATAAGTGCCTGCTGACATAGTGCACAGACTGTCAGGATCACTCAACCATGTACAAAAACTGCCAACACCTGCTCATGCTGGGTGTAAAGACTTTGACCACCTGGATCCCAAACACAGATGTCCAAGATTACTCAGCACCAGTGGACAGAATGTCAGGATCCCACAGATTGGGTGAATAAGCTAGTAGGATCCCTCAACCCCATGGCCAAGCTGTGAGTGTCTGCCTAGATCTAGTGCACAGACTGTCAGCATTGTCCTCATGAGGTGCAAAGACTTGCTAAGTAGACCTGCTGCACAGACTGTCAGAATCATTCCGAACCAGAGCACAGACTGTCAGCACTTATACAAACCCAGTGCACAAGTTGTCCGGGTCACCCAGATTTGAACACAGACTGTCAGGCTCACCCATACCTAGTATGTAGCCTGGTAAGATCATTATGTAGATCGTCAGAATCACACAGATCCCAAGCACAGACATTCAGGATCACCCAGAGCCAGTGCACCAATGTTCAGGTTAATCCATGCACGAGCACAGACATTTAGTATTATCCAGATCTAGTTCAAAATTGATCAGTGTCATCCAGAACCCATGCAAACATTGTGAGGCTCACCCAGACCCGACGAATAGACTGGTTGTGCCCACCCCATTGCTGTGCAGAGAATATCAGTGCCTGTTTAGATCCTGTGCACCAAAATACCCACCCAAACCCCTGCCGCCCACCCCCATCCCCCTACCCTGCACAGAACATCAGTGCCCACCCAGACCTCACAAACAGTCAGTGTCACTGAGAACAGGTGCACAAACTGACTCTGGACACTGAGATCTCAGGCAGAGACTGTCAGGACTCAGACCTCATTCACAGACTGTTAGAATGACCTAGATCACATGCATATACAGACTGTCAGTGCCTGTACAACCCACGTGTGCAGTGAGACAGTGCTAGTCTAGACAGCATGCACAGCCCTCCAGTGCCTGCCCAGAACCACCACACAGACCTGTAGATTCATCTAGTAACTGACATTCGGTATCGCGCAGCTCTAGAACCCAGACAAATAGTGCTCACCCAAGCCCTGTGCATAGAATACCAGTGCCACCAAGACCAGGTACCCGAACTGACTGTGGCCACCCGGACCCCGTTCACAATCTATCAGGATCAGCCAGATCCAGTGCACAGGCTGCTAGAGCTTGCCTAGACTGAGAGCTCCGACTTTCAGTGACCACCCACCCTTTGGCATTGACTGCCAGTGCCTACCCAGACACTGAGCATAGATGGGCACTGCCCACTCAAACCCCACCATTCAGGTTCTTTGTGAAGACTGTCAGAATCACTCATATGTAGACAGAGAGAGTCGTATCTGACTTCCTCTGGCTTCCTTATTGTCAAGAGGCAGGGGTCACACAGGTCTCCAGGTGCATCCTCCTTTACCTACTCCGAGAGCAACCGTTCCCCCACTCCACCTTCTATCTATGCTGGATACAGTAGCTCATTGAGATGATCACACGGAGCTCACAAACAGTGCTTACGATAGTAGGAACTTGTTAGGGACATTAGCAGGTTACCATAAGTCAGATCAGTGAGCAGTATGGGCTGGGTCATCAGTCCATAGCCACACCTCTTCTCAGGCAGCAGTCAAGTCTCTCTCTGGTATTCAGGTTCTCAGTCACATGGTCCCTTGGCCTTTGTCTCTGGGGACCAGGAAACCCACCTGTCATTCTGTCTCATAGTCCCATCATCTTAGCACTGCTCCTCTTGCTCTGTCTCATAATCTCTGATGCCTCTGGTCTTGGTCTCTGCCACTTCAGAGACACATTGGGAATGGTCCTGGAATTTCTCTCGTTGTGGTTGCTTCAAAGATGATTCATCTTTATAGCCGGTGGGATAGGGGTCCGGGGTATGGGAGGCAGAGTGGGGAAGGGTAATGAAAACTGACCAAACCCCTCTATTATGCATACCCTATTTGCATAATACAATACAATCATTTGGTGGGCGATACAGAGGGTTGGATAGAAGGCCTATAATAAGAAACATCATTCCATGACAAACACAAACTTTCAGATTCACTTAAAACCAGGTCAGAGAGTGTCAGCATCTCTCAGACTATGGCCATAAACTGTCCATGTAAAAGAGCGGAGATGCTGAGATAACACAAACACACAGAATGAGAAGACACAGGACTGCAGCTCGCTCCTGCATGCAGCAAGGAATTGAGCTGTGTCCTTTTTTATTAATACCAAAGTTTGGGAATACATGAATAGTTGCATTTATTCAGAATTTTTTAAATTTGAAAGGTAGCATTCCTAGAACAACATTATCTAAAAGAAGCAGGTGCAGCAAAAGTAATCTACAAAGCAAAGAACAGAGACCAAAATAAACTCCAGGCTAGACATTCTTTATCAAAGACATGTCCTTCATTGTCTTTCAAAATGCACCTGTGTACAGATGATCATATTGACCTTGAATGTGTATCCTTAAAGTTTTGACTTGTATCCATGTTCTTTACTGCTACAACAGAGTGGCAAGATTACCCAGACCTAGAATACAGGTTCTCAGTGCCCACCTATAGCTCTTTCATAAACTGATATTGGGAGGCCACACACATAATCAGTGCCAGGACATTCTCTTCTTTGACTCTCAGAAGCATGCAGACCACACACACACAGGCTGTCAGTGCCTGTACTGACTTGGTACACAGTCAAGACATGGTGCATAGATAGTCAGAGTCACCCACACACTGTGCAAAGCCTTTTAGGTTCACTCAGTCCAGGTGTTCAGACTGTCCATGTCACTCAGACCCAGTGCACAGACTGTGATTATCCACCTGGAAAAAGTGCACAGACTGTCAGAATCATCCAGAGAGCTTCATAGGGTGTCAAAATCACACAGACCTCATTTATAAACTGTTAGGTCCCATCCAAGTAAACAGCAAGCATTGCCTGTCAGGACAACACAGACCTCATTCATGAGCTGTCAGTGTTATCCTGATTCCATACAGTGGTGACCCAGCACCCATGCACAGGCTGTCAGGGTCTCCGAGGTCCTGTGTTCTGACTGTCCTGATCACCTAGATCCACTGTGCAAACACTCAATGGCCAGCCAGACCCTGTGCACAGCATGTCCTGCCCAGCCCAGATTCCCTGGACTGACTATTTGTTCCCACACAGATGCCATGCACAGAATGAGAGTGACCAATCTGACCCCATGTCAATCCTGACAATGCTGGCTCAATCCTCTGCACAGACTGACTGGAGTCACCTAGACTCAGTACACAGAATGTGACCATTTGCCAAGAGTGTGTGCACAGAGAGTTAGCCTCTGACAAAATCTCCTGTACAGAACACCAAGGCTGGCTAGACTCCACACATAGAATTTCAGGGTCTATGTGAAACCATAAGCCCATAAATTGACTCTCTGGACTACATAGAGCTACTTCAGAGCTGTCAGGATCTGCCCAGATTCCATTCACACATTGATGGGACTTGCCCTGACTTCAAGCCCAGACTGCTGGGTATTCCCAGACCTGGATTATCAGGACCACTCAGCCCCAGTGTACAGACTCTCAATGCCCAATAGAACCCTCTTCAAATACTAATCAGCTGATCTTATCCCATGCATGGAGTGACAGTAGCCACCCCTGTGAACAGACAGTAAAGATCTCCCAGATTCAGTCCAGAGACAAGAAGAACTACCAAGCTCAATGCCCAGGATGCCAATGCCTATGTAGACACATTGCAAAGACTGTCAGGATTTCCCAGACTGCACTAGGTTCTGTCCGTAGACTGTTAGTGTCAGCCATCCCTGCTTACCAGACTATCATTGCTCACACAGAATGTCGGTAAGTACACATCCAGACTCCATTAGTTGATCCTCTAGGCAAGCTAGACCCAATGCAGGAACTCCAGAATCCATCGTCCCATGCACATATTTGCAGTAGCCATGTAGACCCTGTGCAAAGTGTGATAGTATCTGCACAACCCTATGCAGAGACTGTCAAGTACACCCAGATCTCATACCCTGCCAGGACAATGGCGATCATGTAAGTATCCGGCCTGCCCTCATGCAAAGATTTACTGTGACGACCCCAACTTGAGCACAGAGTAATAGCGACTGCACTGACTCACTGCTCCCAAAAATGTAAGTCTTCCCCTTGACCTTGAGCACAGGTTGACAGTGTTCTCCAGGATCCTATGTATGGACTGACAGTGCCCACCCAAACTTTGTGCAGAAGAAGTCAGCACCCATCAAGACTCAGAACCCTCCCATACCCTAAGCACAGTCCCCACAAACTGACTACATGGATTACCCAGACATGATGAAGAAACTTCAGTTCCCTCCCAGATTCCATGCACCCACTTGAGAGGAGCCACCCAGATCTCTGTAACTGTAGACTGACAGTTCTTCACTGAGTGCTAAGTGATGGCCCAGTGATATGCACAGTGAGAGAAGACACTAGACTCAATGTATGATGTCCGCACTTCCCTGAACACCTGACATACACTACAGAACCTGCTAAGAATCTGTGCACAGACTCACAGTGCCTCCCAGAAACTTTGCACAGACTGTCCGTACCCACTAGATCTCATGGCCAGAATGTTGATGCACAATCAATTTCCTTAAGTCCACGCTCAGGACCATTCAGACAGAAATTTCAGTGTCTGCCACCTTTCGTGAGCAGATGTGAGTGCTCACCAGAACCGTGCAGAGCACGTCAGTAGCTGCCCAAACTTCACGCCCAGAATGTCCGTACTCATCTAGACACCGTCAGTGGACTCAGAACCACACAGACATGCTGCGGAGACCAGTCTAGATTGAAAGCAGCTGCCCAGGCCCTGTGTAAAGGCCATCAGGTACACATTAAACGCTGAGACCTGTGCATAGACAGACAGTTCCTAGCTAGACTTCTTGCACAGACTTGCAGTGGCCACTTTGTATGCAAAGGCAGTCAAGATCAATAGCCACTCCACTGATCTGAGTGGAGAGAAAAGGAGGAAAAGGAAAAGTGAAGTGGTTTTGGATTCTTTGTTATTCTTATTGTTATTGGGGGCCATCAAGTCAGTGCTGTCCCTGAGCAACTGATGCACAACAGGACAAAACATTCTCAGGCCTGCACTTCTTCCAAGACAGTTGTTTTTGTCCCTGTAGTAGTTCAGGCTATTTCAATATTCTTCTCCAGCACCACAATCCAAATGTATCCATTTTTTCTTCAGTCTCATTGATTCAAAGTCCAACTTTCACATGCACATGAGATCATTGAAAAGACCATAGTTTATCAGGCATATCTTAGTCCTCAAAATGACATACTTTTTTTTTCATTTCATAAATAATGTCTTTTATTTTATTGCATATGTCTATTAAGGAGAGCATCCATGATCAATACAGACTAAATACAATGCACTATTCTAGTTCCATTTATTCTTGTCTCCAGCAGCGTCCCATTTACCCTATATGTACAGCATGTACATTGGAAGACAGAGCAAGATAAGTTAAGTCTCTTGTCATATCACAATAGCAAGAAATATATTTAACATCTTGATATTCAGAAACAATACGTAACCCAAAAGAAAACACTGTTTAATAACTGTTAAAGTTTATATAGCAAAATATATTTTAAATTTAAGGTAAGTCAGGCAAAATGTACAAAGACCCAATATACATTGTGAAGTTTTAGCAAACATAACATTTATACATTTTGGTTCCATTCTGTAAACTAAATTAAAACTGTAAATATTGCATATGCCTTTTTTGAAATGTACAGAATAGAGGAAAATTTAGTCTATTTTGTTTTGCTTGTTGAAGTTGCAGTAGGAACATGAACCATTCATACTGTGGCATAACCGCTCCATGCACAGAGGGCTACTGAAGGATGAGCCCACAGACCCGTCTTCAGCAGGGCCCACATCCGTCCTATTGTACCTGGGCAGTGACTGAGCAAATACCACCCATCCATTCCTATTCCCCAAACTCAATTCAAAAGAAAACAA